>JAUPMV010000083.1:0-203831 GCA_030848855.1 Branchinecta sandiegonensis | reverse complement strand
AGTCTTTCCACTAAAGTCTCAACTTTATTCTTTCCACTACAGTCTTTCCACTATAGTCTTTCCACTATAGTCTGTCCACTTTAGTCTTTCCACTTTAGTTTTTCCACTTTAGTCTGTCAACTTTAGACTTTCCACTATAGTCTATCCACTTTAGTCTTTCCACTTTAGTCTTTCCACTATAGTCTGTCCACTTTAGTCTTTCCACTATTCTCTGTCCACTTTAGTCTTTCCACTATAGTCTTTCCACTATAGTCTATCCACTTTAGTCTTTCCACTTTCGTTTTTCCACTTTAGTCTGTCCACTTTAGACTTTCCACTATAGTCTATCCACTTTAGTCTTTTCATTTTAGTCTTTCCACTTTATTCTGTCCACTTCAGTGTGTACACTTTAGTCTGTCCACTGAGTCTTTCCACTTCAGTCTTTCCACTATAGTCTGTCCACTTTAGTTTGTCCACTTTAGTCTTTCCACTATACACTGTCCACTTTAGTCTTTCCACTTTAGTCTCTCCACTATAGTCTCCACTTTATTCTGTCCACTACAGTCTTTCCACTATAGCCTTTCCACTATAGTTTATCCACTTCAGTCTTTCCACTTTAGTCTTTCCACTATAGTCTCCACTTTATTCTGTCCACTACAGTCTTTCCACTTTAGTCTTTCCACTATTCTCTGTCCACTTTAGTCTTTCCACTTTAGTCTTTCCACTATAGTCTCCACTTTATTCTTTCCACTACAGTCTTTCCACTTTATTCTATCCACTACAGTCTTTCCACTTTAGTCTTTCCACTATAGTCTGTCCACTTTAGTCTTTCCACTATTCTCTGTCCACTTAAGTCTTTCCACTATAGTCTCCACTTTATTCTGTCCACTACAGTCTTTCCACTATAGTCTTTCCACTATAGTCTGTCCACTTTAGTCTTTCAACTTTAGTTTTTCCACTTTAGTCTCCACTTTATTCTGTCCACTACAGTCTTTCCACTTTAGTCTTTCCACTATAGTCTGTCCACTTTAGGCTTTCCACTTTAGTCTTTCCACTATAGTCTCCACTTTATTCTATCCACTACAGTCTTTCCACTTTCGTCTTTCCACTATTCTCTGTCCACTTTAGTCTTTCCACTATAGTCTCCACTTTATTCTGTCCACTACAGTCTTTCCACTATAGTCTTTCCACTATAGTCTGTCCACTTTAGTCTTTCTACCATAGTCTCCACTTTAGTCTGTCCACTACAGTCTTTCCACTTTAGTCTTTCTACTATTCTCTGTCCACTTTAGTCTTTCCACTTTATTCTTTCCACTATAGTCTCCACTTTATTCTGTCCACTACAGTCTTTCAACTATAGTCTTTCCACTAATCTCTGTCCACTTTAGTCTTTCCACTATAGTCTCCACTTTATTCCGTCCACTACAGTCTTTCCACTATAGTCTTTCCACTATAGTCTGTCCACTTTAGTCTTTCCACTTTAGTCTTTCCACTATAGTCTCCACTTTATTCTGTCCACTACAGTCTTTCCACTTTAGTCTTTCCACTATAGTCTGTCCACTTTAGTCTTTCCACTATAGTCTCCACTTTATTCTGTCCACTACAGTCTTTCCACTATAGTCTTTCCACTATAGTCTGTCCACTTTAGTCTTTCAACTTTAGTTTTTCCACTTTAGTCTTTCCACTATAGTCTGTCCACTTTAGTCTTTCCACTATTCTCTGTCCACTTTAGTCTTTCTACTATAGTCCACACTTTATTCTTTAAACTACAGTCTTTCCACTATAGTCTTTCCACTATTCTCTGTCCACTTTAGTCTTTCCACTATAGTCTCCACTTTATTCTGTCCACTACAGTCTTTCCACTATAGTCTTTCCACTATAGTCTGTCCACTTTAGTCTTTCAACTTTAGTTTTTCCACTTTAGTCTTTCCACTATAGTTTGTCCACTTTAGTCTTTCCACTATTCTCTATCCACTTTAGTCTTTCCACTATCGTCTCCACTTTATTCTGTCCACTATAGTCTTTCCACTATAGTCTTTCAACGGTAGTCTGTCCACTTTAGTCTTTCCACTATTCTCTGTCCACTTTAGTCTTTCCACTATAGTTTCCACTTTATCCTGTCCACTACAGTCTTTCCACTATAGTCTTTCCAATATAGTCTGTCCACTTTAGTCTTTCCAATTTAGTCTTTCCACTATAGTCTGCACTTTATTCTGTCCACTACAGTCTTTCCACTATAGTCTGTCCACTTTAGTCTTTCCACTATTCTCTGTCCACTTTAGTCTTTCCACTATACTCTCCACTTTATTCTGTCCACTACAGTCTTTCCACTATAGTCTTTCCACTATAGTATGTCCGATTTAGTTTTTCCGCTTTAGTCTTTCCACTTTAGTCTGTCCACTTTAGTCTTTCCACTTTAGTCTTTCCACTATAGTCTCCACTTTATTCTGTCCACTAAAGTCTTTTCACTTTAGTCTTTCCAATACTCTCTGTCCACTTTAGTCTTTCCACTATAGTCTCCACTTTATTCTGTCCATTACAGTCTTTCCACTATAGTCTTTCCACTATAGTCTGTCCACTTTAGGCTTTCCACTTTAGTCTTTCCACTATAGTCTCCACTTTATTCTATCCACTACAGTCTTTCCACTTTCGTCTTTCCACTATTCTCTGTCCACTTTAGTCTTTCCACTATAGTCTCCACTTTATTCTGTCCACTACAGTCTTTCCACTATAGTCTTTCCACTATAGTCTGTCCACTTTAGTCTTTCCACTTTAGTCTTTCTACCATAGTCTCCACTTTAGTCTGTCCACTACAGTCTTTCCACTTTAGTCTTTCTACTATTCTCTGTCCACTTTAGTCTTTCCACTTTATTCTTTCCACTATAGTCTCCACTTTATTCTGTCCACTACAGTCTTTCAACTATAGTCTTTCCACTATTGTAGGTCCACTTTAGTCTTTCCACTAATCTCTGTCCACTTTAGTCGTTCCACTATAGTCTCCACTTTATTCTGTCCACTACAGTCTTTCCACTATAGTCTTTCCACTATAGTCTGTCCACTTTAGTCTTTCCACTTTAGTCTTTCCACTATAGTCTCCACTTTATTCTGTCCACTACAGTCTTTCCACTTTAGTCTTTCCACTATTCTCTGTCCACTTTAGTCTTTCCACTTTAGTCTTTCTACTATAGTCTCCACTTTATTCTGTCCACTACAGTCTTTCCACTTTAGTCTTTCCACTATTTTCTGTCCACTTTATTCTTTCCACTTTATTCTTTCCACTATAGTCTCCACTTTATTTTGTCCACTACAGTCTTTCAACTATAGTCTTTCCACTATCGTCTGTCCACTTTAGTCTTTCCACTAATCTCTGTCCACTTTAGTCTTTCCACTATAGTCTCCATTTTATTCTGTCCACTACTGTCTTTCCACTATAGTCTTTCCACTATAGTCTGTCCACTTTAGTCTTTCCACTTTAGTCTTTCCACTATAGTCTCCACTTTAGTCTTTCCACTTTAGTCTTTCCACTATAGTCTCCACTTTATTCTGTCCACTACAGTCTTTCCACTATAGTCTCGCGACTATAGTCTGTCCACTTTAGTCTTTCCACTATTCTCTGTCCACTTTAGTCTTTCCACTATACTCTCCACTTTATTCTGTCCACTACAGTCTTTCCACTATAGTCTTTCCAATATAGTCTGTCCACTTTAGTCTTTCCACTTTAGTCTTTCCACCTTAGTCTGTCCACTTTAGTCTTTCCACTATAGTCTGTCCACTTTAATCTTTCCACTATTCTCTGTCCACTTTAGTCTTTCCACTTTAGTCTTTCCACTATAGTCTCCACTTTATTCTGTCCACTACAGTCTTTCAACTATAGTCTTTCCACTATTGTAGGTCCACTTTAGTCTTTCCACTAATCTCTGTCCACTTTAGTCGTTCCACTATAGTCTCCACTTTATTCTGTCCACTACAGTCTTTCCACTATAGTCTTTCCACTATAGTCTGTCCACTTTAGTCTTTCCACTTTAGTCTTTCCACTATAGTCTCCACTTTATTCTGTCCACTACAGTCTTTCCACTTTAGTCTTTCCACTATTCTCTGTCCACTTTAGTCTTTCCACTATACTCTCCACTTTATTCTGTCCACTACAGTCTTTCCACTATAGTCTTTCCACTATAGTCTGTCCACTTTAGTCTTTCCACTTTAGTCTTTCCACTATAGTCTCCACTTTAGTCTGTCCACTACAGTCTTTCCACTATAGTCTTTCCACTATTCTCTGTCCACTTTAGTCTTTCCACTATACTCTCCACTTTATTCTGTCCACTTTTTTCTTTCCACTATAGTCTGTCTACTTTAGTCTTTCCGCTTTAGTCTTTCCACTTTAGTCTGACCACTTTAGTCTTTCCACTATAGTCTGTCCACTTTAGTATTTCCACTTTAGTCTTTCCACTTTAGGCTTTCCACTTTAGTCTTTCCACTATAGTCTCCACTTTATTCTATCCACTACAGTCTTTCCACTTTCGTCTTTCCACTATTCTCTGTCCACTTTAGTCTTTCCACTATAGTCTCCACTTTATTCTGTCCACTACAGTCTTTCCACTATAGTCTTTCCACTATAGTCTGTCCACTTTAGTCTTTCTACCATAGTCTCCACT
Source organism: Branchinecta sandiegonensis (assembly GCA_030848855.1). Taxonomy (NCBI): domain Eukaryota; kingdom Metazoa; phylum Arthropoda; class Branchiopoda; order Anostraca; family Branchinectidae; genus Branchinecta; species Branchinecta sandiegonensis. Next base: position 199,200 of record JAUPMV010000083.1, on the reverse strand, counting down.
TTAGTCTGTCCACTACAGTCTTTCCACTTTAGTCTTTCTACTATTCTCTGTCCACTTTAGTCTTTCCACTTTATTCTTTCCACTATAGTCTCCACTTTATTCTGTCCACTACAGTCTTTCAACTATAGTCTTTCCACTAATCTCTGTCCACTTTAGTCGTTCCACTATAGTCTCCACTTTATTCCGTCCACTACAGTCTTTCCACTATAGTCTTTCCACTATAGTCTGTCAACTTTAGTCTTTCCACTTTAGTCTTTCCACTATAGTCTCCACTTTATTCTGTCCACTACAGTCTTTTCACTTTAGTCTTTCCACTATAGTCTGTCCACTTTAGTCTTTCCACTATAGTCTCCACTTTATTCTGTCCACTACAGTCTTTCCACTATAGTCTTTCCACTATAGTCTGTCCACTTTAGTCTTTCAACTTTAGTTTTTCCACTTTAGTCTTTCCACTATAGTCTGTCCACTTTAGTCTTTCCACTATTCTCTGTCCACTTTAGTCTTTCTACTATAGTCCACACTTTATTCTTTAAACTACAGTCTTTCCACTATAGTCTTTCCACTATTCTCTGTCCACTTTAGTCTTTCCACTATAGTCTCCACTTTATTCTGTCCACTACAGTCTTTCCACTATAGTCTTTCCACTATAGTCTGTCCACTTTAGTCTTTCAACTTTAGTTTTTCCACTTTAGTCTTTCCACTATAGTCTGTCCACTTTAGTCTTTCCACTATTCTCTATCCACTTTAGTCTTTCCACTATCGTCTCCACTTTATTCTGTCCACTATAGTCTTTCCACTATAGTCTTTCAACGGTAGTCTGTCCAGTCTTTCCACTAATCTCTGTCCACTTTAGTCTTTCCACTATAGTTTCCACTTTATCCTGTCCACTACAGTCTTTCCACTATAGTCTTTCCAATATAGTCTGTCCACTTTAGTCTTTCCAATTTAGTCTTTCCACTATAGTCTCCACTTTATTCTGTCCACTACAGTCTTTCCACTATAGTCTGTCCACTTTAGTCTTTCCACTATTCTCTGTCCACTTTAGTCTTTCCACTATACTCTCCACTTTATTCTGTCCACTACAGTCTTTCCACTATAGTCTTTCCACTATAGTATGTCCGATTTAGTTTTTCCGCTTCAGTCTTTCCACTTTAGTCTGTCCACTTTAGTCTTTCCACTCATTCTGTCCACTACAGTCTTTCCACTATAGTCTTTCCACTATAGTATGTCCGATTTAGTTTTTCCGCTTCAGTCTTTCCACTTTAGTCTGTCCACTTTAGTCTTTCCACTTTAGTCTTTCCACTATAGTCTCCACTTTATTCTGTCCACTAAAGTCTTTTCACTTTAGTCTTTCCAATACTCTCTGTCCACTTTAGTCTTTCCACTATAGTCTCCACTTTATTCTGTCCATTACAGTCTTTCCACTATAGTCTTTCCACTATAGTCTGTCCACTTTAGGCTTTCCACTTTAGTCTTTCCACTATAGTCTCCACTTTATTCTATCCACTACAGTCTTTCCACTTTCGTCTTTCCACTATTCTCTGTCCACTTTAGTCTTTCCACTATAGTCTCCACTTTATTCTGTCCACTACAGTCTTTCCACTATAGTCTTTCCACTATAGTCTGTCCACTTTAGTCTTTCCACTTTAGTCTTTCTACCATAGTCTCCACTTTAGTCTGTCCACTACAGTCTTTCCACTTTAGTCTTTCTACTTTTCTCTGTCCACTTTAGTCTTTCCACTTTATTCTTTCCACTATAGTCTCCACTTTATTCTGTCCACTACAGTCTTTCAACTATAGTCTTTCCACTATTGTAGGTCCACTTTAGTCTTTCCACTAATCTCTGTCCACTTTAGTCGTTCCACAATAGTCTCCACTTTATTCTGTCCACTACAGTCTTTCCACTATAGTCTTTCCACTATAGTCGGTCCACTTTAGTCTTTCCACTTTAGTCTTTCCACTATAGTCTCCACTTTATTCTGTCCAATACAGTCTTTCCACTTTAGTCTTTCCACTATTCTCTGTCCACTTTAGTCTTTCCACTTTAGTCTTTCTACTATAGTCTCCACTTTATTCTGTCCACTACAGTCTTTCCACTTTAGTCTTTCCACTATTTTCTGTCCACTTTATTCTTTCCACTTTATTCTTTCCACTATAGTCTCCACTTTATTTTGTCCACTACAGTCTTTCAACTATAGTCTTTCCACTATCGTCTGTCCACTTTAGTCTTTCCACTAATCTCTGTCCACTTTAGTCTTTCCACTATAGTCTCCATTTTATTCTGTCCACTACTGTCTTTCCACTATAGTCTTTCCACTATAGTCTGTCCACTTTAGTCTTTCCACTTTAGTCTTTCCACTATAGTTTCCACTTTAGTCTTTCCACTTTAGTCTTTCCACTATAGTCTCCACTTTATTCTGTCCACTACAGTCTTTCCACTATAGTCTCGCGACTATAGTCTGTCCACTTTAGTCTTTCCACTATTCTCTGTCCGCTTTAGTCTTTCCACTATACTCTCCACTTTATTCTGTCCACTACAGTCTTTCCACTATAGTCTTTCCAATATAGTCTGTCCACTTTAGTCTTTCCACTTTAGTCTTTCCACCTTAGTCTGTCCACTTTAGTCTTTCCACTATAGTCTGTCCACTTTAATCTTTCCACTATTCTCTGTCCACTTTAGTCTTTCCACTTTAGTCTTTCCACTATAGTCTCCACTTTATTCTGTCCACTACAGTCTTTCAACTATAGTCTTTCCACTATTGTAGGTCCACTTTAGTCTTTCCACTAATCTCTGTCCACTTTAGTCGTTCCACTATAGTCTCCACTTTATTCTGTCCACTACAGTCTTTCCACTATAGTCTTTCCACTATAGTCTGTCCACTTTAGTCTTTCCACTTTAGTCTTTCCACTATAGTCTCCACTTTATTCTGTCCACTACAGTCTTTCCACTTTAGTCTTTCCACTATTCTCTGTCCACTTTAGTCTTTCCACTATACTCTCCACTTTATTCTGTCCACTACAGTCTTTCCACTATAGTCTTTCCACTATAGTCTGTCCACTTTAGTCTTTCCACTTTAGTCTTTCCACTATAGTCTCCACTTTAGTCTGTCCACTACAGTCTTTCCACTATAGTCTTTCCACTATTCTCTGTCAACTTTAGTCTTTCCACTATACTCTCCACTTTATTCTGTCCACTTTTTTCTTTCCACTATAGTCTGTCTACTTTAGTCTTTCCGCTTTAGTCTTTCCACTTTAGTCCGTCCACTTTAGTCTTTCCACTATAGTCTGTCTACTTTAGTATTTCCACTTTAGTCTTTCCACTTTATTCTGTCCGCTTCAGTGTGTACACTTTAGTCTGTCCACTGAGTCTTTCCACTTCAGTCTTTCCACAATAGTCTGTCCACTTTAGTCTTTCCACTTTAGATTTTCCACTATAGTCTCCACTTTATTCTGTCCACTACAGTCTTTCCACTATAGTCTTTCCACTATAGTCTGTCCACTTTAGTCTTTCCACTTTAGTCTTTCCACTATAGTCTCCACTTTATTCTATCCACTACAGTCTTTCTACTTTCGTCTTTCCACTATTCTCTGTCCACTTTAGTCTTTCCACTATAGTCTCCACTTTATTCTGTCCACTACAGTCTTTCCACTATAGTCTTTCCACTATAGTCTGTCCACTTTAGTCTTTCCACTTTAGTCTTTCTACCATAGTCTCCACTTTATTCTGTCCACTACAGTCTTTCCACTTTAGTCTTTCCACTATTCTCTGTCCACTTTAGTCTTTCCACTTTATTCTTTCCACTATAGTCTCCACTTTATTCTGTCCACTACAGTCTTTCCACTATAGTCTTTCCACTATCGTCTGTCCACTTTAGTCTTTCCACTAATCTCTGTCCACTTTAGTCTTTCCACTATAGTATCCACTTTATTCTGTCCACTACAATCTTTCCACTATAGTCTTTCCACTATAGTCTGTCCAATTTAGTCTTTCCACTTTGGTCTTTCCACTATAGTCTCCACTTTATTCTGTCCACTACAGTCTTTCCACTTTAGTCTTTCCACTATTCTCTGTCCACTTTAGTCTTTCCACTTTAGTCTTTCTACTATAGTCTCCACTTTATTCTGTCCACTACAGTCTTTCCACTTTAGTCTTTCCACTAATCTCTGTCTACTTTAGTCTTTCCACTATAGTCTCAACTTTATTCTGTCCACAACAGTCTTTCCACTATAGTCTTTCCACTATAGTCTGTCCACTTTAGTCTTTCCACTTTAGTCTTTCCACTATAGTCTGTCCACTTCAGTCTTTCCACTATAGTCTGTCCAGTTTAGTCTTTCCACTTTAGTCTTTCCACTATAGTCTCCACTTTATTTTGTCCACTACAGTCTTTCCACTATAGTCTTTCCACTATAGTCTATCCACTTTAGTCTTTCCACTATTCGCTGTCCACTTTAGTCTTTCCACTTTAGTCTTTCCACTATAGTCTCCACTTTATTCTGTCCACTACAGTCTTTCCACTATAGTCTTTCCACTATAGTCTGTCCACTTTAGTCTTTCCACTTTAGTCTTCCACTATAGTCTCCACTTTATTCTATCCACTACGGTCTTTCCACTTTCGTCTTTCCACTATTCTCTGTCCAATTTAGTCTTTCCACTATAGTCTCCACTTTATTCTGTCCACTACAGTCTTTCCACTTTAGTCTTTCCCCTTTAGTCTTTCCAATATTCTCTGTCCACTTTAGTCTTTCCACTTAAGTCTTTCCACTATAGTCTCCACTTTATTCTGTCCACTACAGTCTTTCCACTATAGTCTTTCCACTATAGTCTGTCCACTTTAGTCTTTCCACTATTCTCTGTCCACTTTAGTCTTTCCACTATACTCTCCACTTTATTCTGTCCACTACAGTCTTTCCACTATAGTCTTTCCACTATAGTCTGTCCACTTTAGTCTTTCCACTTTAGTCTTTCCACCATAGTCTCCACTTTATTATATCCACTACAGGCTTTCCACTTTCGTCTTTCCACTATTCTCTGTCCACTTTAGTCTTTCCACTACAGTCTCCACTTTATTCTGTCCACTACAGTCTTTCCACTACAGTCTTTCCACTATAGTCTGTCCACTGTAGTCTTTCCACTTTAGTCTTTTCACTATAGTCTCCACTTTATTCTGTCCACTACAGTCTTTCCACTTTAGTCTTTCCACTATTCTCGGTCCACTTTAGTCTTTCCACTATAGTCTCCACTTTATTCTGTCCACTACAGTCTTTCCACTATAGTCTTTCGACTATAGTCTGTCCACTTTAGTCTTTCCACTATTCTCTGTCCACTTTAGTCTTTCCACTATACTCTCCACTTTATTCTGTCCACTACAGTCTTTCCACTATAGTCTTCCCAATATAGTCTGTCCACTTTAGTCTTTCCACTTTAGACTTTCCACCTTAGTCTGTCCACTTTAGTCTTTCCACTATAGTCTGTCCACTTTAATCTTTCCACTATTCTCTGTCCACTTTAGTCTTTCCACTATAGTCTCCACTTTATTTTGTCCACTACAGTCTTTCCACTATAGTATTTCCACTATACTCTGTCCACTTTAGTCTTTCAACTTTAATCTTTCCACTTTAGTCTGTCCACATTAGTCTTTCCACTATAGTCTGTCCACTTTGGTCTTTCCACTTTAATCTTTCCACTTTATTCTGTCCACTTCAGTGTGTACACTTTAGTCTGTCCACTGAGTCTTTCCACTTCAGTATTTCCACTATAGTCTGTCCACTTTAGTCTTTCCACTTTAGTCTTTCCACTATAGTCTCCACTTTAGTCTTTCCACTATTCTCTGTCCACTTTAGTTTTTCCACTATGGTCTCAACTTTATTCTGTCCACTACAGTCTTTCCACTATAGTCTTTCCACTTTAGTCTTTCCACTATTCTCTGTCCACTTTAGTCTTTCCACTATAGTCTCCACTTTATACTGTCCACTACAGTCTTTCCACTATAGTCTGTCCACTTTAGTCTTTCCACTATTCTCTGTCCACTTTAGTCTTTCCACTAAACTCTCCAATTTATTCTGTCCACTACAGTCTTTCCACTATAGTCTTTCCAATATAGTCTGTCCACTTTAGTCTTTCCACTTTAGTCTGTCCACTTTTTTCTTTCCACTAGAGTCTGTTCACTTTAGTCTTTCCACTTTAGTCTTTCCAATACTCTCTGTCCACTTTAGTCTTTCCACTATAGTCTCCACTTTATTCTGTCCACTACAGTTTTTCCACTATAGTCTTTCCACTATAGTCTGTCCACTTTAGTCTTTCCACTTTAGTCTTCCACTATAGTCTCCACTTTATTCTATCCACTCCAGTCTTTCCACTTTCGTCTTTCCACTATTCTCTTTCCACTTTAGTCTTTCCACTATAGTCTCCACTTTATTCTGTCCACTACAGTCTTTCCACTATAGTCTTTCCACTATATTCTGTCCACTTTTGTCTTTCAGCTTTAGTCTTTCCACTATAGTCTCCACTTTATTCTGTCCACTACAGTCTTTCCACTTTAGTCTTTCCACTATTCTCTGTCCACTTAAGTCTTTCCACTTTAGTCTTTCTACTATAGTCTCCACTTTATTCTGTACACTACAGTCTTTCCACTTTAGTCTTTCCACTATTCTCTGTCCACTTTAGTCTTTCCACTTTATTCTTTCCACTATAGTATCCACTTTATTCTGTCCACTACAGTCTTTCCATTATAGTCTGTCCACTTTAGTATTTCCACTTTAGTCTTTCCACTATAGTCTCCACTTTATTCTGTCCACTACAGTCTTTCCACTTTTGTCTTTCCACTATTCTCTGTCCACTTTAGTCTTTCCACTTTAGTCTTTCTACTATAGTCTCCACTTTGTTCTGTCCACTACAGTCTTTCCACTTTAGTCTTTCCACTATTCTCTGTCCACTTTAGTCTTTCCACTTTATCTTTCCACTATAGTCTCCACTTTAGTCTTTCCACTAATCTCTGTCCACTTTAGTATTTCCACTATAGTCTCCACTTTATTCTGTCCACTACAGTCTTTCCACTATAGTCTGTCCAATTTATTCTTTCCACTTTAGTCTTTCCACTATAGTCTCCACTTTATACTGTCCACTACAGTCTTTCCACTTTAGTCTTTCCACTATTCTCTGTCCACTTTAGTCTTTCCACTTTATTCTTTCCACTATAGTCTCCACTTTAGTCTTTCCACTAATCTCTGTCCACTTTAGTATTTCCACTATAGTCTCCACTTTATTCTGTCCACTACAGTCTTTCCACTATAGTCTTTCCACTATAGTCTCCACTTTATTCTTTCCGCTTTAGTCTTCCACTATAGTCTCCACTTTATTCTATCCACTACAGTCTTTCCACTTTCGTCTTTCCACTATTCTCTGTACACTTTAGTCTTTCCACTATAGTCTCCATTTTATTCTGTCCACTACAGTCTTTCCACTATAGTCTTTCCACTATATTCTGTCCACTTTAGTCTTTCAGCTTTAGTCTTTCCACTATAGTCTCCACTTTATTCTGTCCACTTAAGTCTTTCCACTTTAGTCTTTCTACTATAGTCTCCACTTTATTCTGTACACTACAGTCTTTCCACTTTAGTCTTTCCACTATTCTCTGTCCACTTTAGTCTTTCCACTTTATTCTTTCCACTATTGTCTCCACTTTATTCTGTCCACTACAGTCTTTCCACTATAGTCTTTCCACTATAGTCTGTCCACTTTAGTATTTCCACTTTAGTCTTTCCACTATAGTCTCCACTTTATTCTGTCCATTACAATCTTTCCACTTTAGTCTTTCCACTATTCTCTGTCCACTTTAGTCTTTCCACTTTAGTCTTTCTACTATAGTCTCCACTATGTTCTGTCCACTGCAGTCTTTCCACTTTAGTCTTTCCACTATTCTCTGTCCACTTTAGTCTTTCCACTTTATTCTTTCCATTATAGACTCCACTTTAGTCTTTCCACTAATCTCCGTCCACTTTAGTCTTTCCACTATAGTCTCCACTTTATTCTGTCCACTACAGTCTTTCCACTATAGTCTCTCCACTCTAGTCTGTCCAATTTATTCTTTCCACTTTAGTCTTTCCACTATAGTCTCCACTTTATTCTGTCCACGACAGTCTTTCCACTTTAGTCTTTCAACTATTCTCTGTCCACTTTAGTCTTTCCACTTTAGTCTTTCTACTATAGTCTCCACTTTATTCGGTCCACTACAGTCTTTCCACTATAGTCTTTCCACTATTCCCTGTCGACTTTATTCTTTCCACTATAGTCTCCACTTTATTCTGTCCACTACAGTCTTTCCACTATAGTCTTTCCACTATCGTCTGTCCACTTTAGTCTTTCCACTAATCTCTGTCCACTTTAGTCTTTCCACTATAGTCTCCACTTTATTTTGTCCACTACAGTCTTTCCACTATAGTCTTTCCACTATAGTCTGTCCAATTTAGTCTTTCCACTTTAGTCTTTCCACTATAGTCTCCACTTTATTCTGTTCACTACAGTCTTTCCACTTTAGTCTTTTCACTATAGTCTGTCAACTTTAATCTTTCCACTATTCTCTGTCCACTTTATTCTTTCCACTTTATTCTTTCCACTATAATCTCCACTTTATTCTGTCCACTACAGTCTTTCCACTATAGTCTTTCCAATATAGTCTGTCCACTTTAGTCTTTCCACTTTAGTCTGTCCACTTTTTTGTTTCCACTATAGTCTGTTCACTTTAGTCTTTCCGCTTTAGTCTTTCCAATACTCTCTGTCCACTTTAGTCTTTCCACTATAGTCTCCACTTTATTCTGTCCACTACAGTCTTTCCACTATAGTCTTTCCACTATAGTCTGTCCAATTTATTCTTTCCACTTTAGTCTTTCCACTATAGTCTCCACTTTATTCTGTCCACGACAGTCTTTCCACTTTAGTCTTTCAACTATTCTCTGTCCACTTTAGTCTTTCCACTTTAGTCTTTCTACTATAGTCTCCACTTTATTCGGTCCACTACAGTCTTTCCACTTTAGTCTTTCCACTATTCCCTGTCGACTTTATTCTTTCCACTATAGTCTCCACTTTATTCTGTCCACTACAGTCTTTCCACTATAGTCTTTCCACTATATTCTGTCCACTTTAGTCTTTCAGCTTTAGTCTTTCCACTATAGTCTCCACTTTATTCTGTCCACTACAGTCTTTCCACTTTAGTATTTCCACTATTCTCTGTCCACTTAAGTCTTTCCACTTTAGTCTTTCTACTATAGTCTCCACTTTATTCTGTACACTACAGTCTTTCCACTTTAGTCTTTCCACTATTCTCTGTCCACTTTAGTCTTTCCACTTTATTCTTTCCACTATAGTCTCCACTTTATTCTGTCCACTACAGTCTTTCCACTATAGTCTTTCCACTATAGTCTGTCCACTTTAGTATTTCCACTTTAGTCTTTCCACGATAGTCTCCACTTTATTCTGTCCACTACAATCTTTCCACTTTAGTCTTTCCACTATTCTCTGTCCACTTTAGTCTTTCCACTTTAGTCTTTCTACTATAGTCTCCACTATGTTCTGTCCACTGCAGTCTTTCCACTTTAGTCTTTCCACTATTCTCTGTCCACTTTAGTCTTTCCACTTTATTCTTTCCACTATAGTCTCCACTTTAGTCTTTCCACTAATCTCTGTCCACTTTAGTCTTTCCACTATAGTCTCCACTTTATTCTGTCCACTACAGTCTTTCCACTATAGTCTTTCCACTATAGTCTGTCCAATTTATTCTTTCCACTTTAGTCTTTCCACTATAGTCTCCACTTTATTCTGTCCACGACAGTCTTTCCACTTTAGTCTTTCAACTATTCTCTGTCCACTTTAGTCTTTCCACTTTAGTCTTTCTACTATAGTCTCCACTTTATTCTGTCCACTACAGTCTTTCCACTTTAGTCTTTCCACTATTCTCTGTCCACTTTAGTCTTTCCACTTTAGTCTTTCCACTATAGTCTCCACTTTATTCTGTCCACTACAGTCTTTCCACTTTAGTCTTTCCACTATTCTCTGTCCACTTTAGTCTTTCCACTTTAGTCTTTCTACTATAGTCTCCACTATGTTCTGTCCACTGCAGTCTTTCCACTTTAGTCTTTCCACTATTCTCTGTCCACTTTAGTCTTTCCACTTTATTCTTTCCACTATAGTCTCCACTTTAGTCTTTCCACTAATCTCTGTCCACTTTAGTCTTTCCACTATAGTCTCCACTTTATTCTGTCCACTACAGTCTTTCCACTATAGTCTTTCCACTATAGTCTGTCCAATTTATTCTTTCCACTTTAGTCTTTCCACTATAGTCTCCACTTTATTCTGTCCACGACAGTCTTTCCACTTTAGTCTTTCAACTATTCTCTGTCCACTTTAGTCTTTCCACTTTAGTCTTTCTACTATAGTCTCCACTTTATTCTGTCCACTACAGTCTTTCCACTTTAGTCTTTCCACTATTCTCTGTCCACTTTAGTCTTTCCACTTTAGTCTTTCCACTATAGTCTCCACTTTATTCTGTCCACTACAGTCTTTCCACTTTAGTCTTTCCACTATTCTCTGTCCACTTTAGTCTTTCCACTTTAGTCTTTCTACTATAGTCTCCACTATGTTCTGTCCACTGCAGTCTTTCCACTTTAGTCTTTCCACTATTCTCTGTCCACTTTAGTCTTTCCACTTTATTCTTTCCACTATAGTCTCCACTTTAGTCTTTCCACTAATCTCTGTCCACTTTAGTCTTTCCACTATAGTCTCCACTTTATTCTGTCCACTACAGTCTTTCCACTTTAGTCTTTCCACTATTCCCTGTCGACTTTATTCTTTCCACTTTATTCTTTCCACTATAGTCTCCACTTTATTCTGTCCACTACAGTCTTTCCACTATAGTCTTTCCACTATCGTCTGTCCACTTTAGTCTTTCCACTAATCTCTGTCCACTTTAGTCTTTCCACTATAGTCTCCACTTTATTTTGTCCACTACAGTCTTTCCACTATAGTCTTTCCACTATAGTCTGTCCAATTTAGTCTTTCCACTTTAGTCTTTCCACTATAGTCTCCACTTTATTCTGTCCACTACAGTCTTTCCACTATAGTCTTTCCACTATCGTCTGTCCACTTTAGTCTTTCCACTAATCTCTATCCACTTTAGTCTTTCCACTATAGTCTCCACTTTATTCTGTCCACTACAGTCTTTCCACTATAGTCTTTCCACTATAGTCTGTCCACTTTAGTCTTTCCACTTTAGTCTTTCCACTATTGTCTGTCCACTTCAGTCTTTCCACTATAGTCTGTCCAGTTTAGTCTTTCCACTTTAGTCTTTCCACTATAGTCTCCACTTTATTCTGTCCACTACAGTCTTTCCACTATAGTCTTTCCACTATAGTCTATCCACTTTAGTCTTTCCACTATTCTCTGTCCACTTTAGTCTTTCCACTATAGTCTCCACTTTATTCTGTCCACTACAGTCTTTCCACTATAGTCTTTCCACTTTAGTCTGTCTAGTCTTTCCACTACAGTCTTTCCACTTTAGTCTTTCCACTATTCTCTGTCCACTTTAGTCTTTCACCTTTAGTCTTTCCACTATAGTCTCCATTTTATTCTGTTCACTACAGTCTTTCCACTTTAGTCTTTTCACTATAGTCTGTCAACTTTAATCTTTCCACTATTCTCTGTCCACTTTATTCTTTCCACTTTATTCTTTCCACTATAATCTCCACTTTATTCTGTCCACTACAGTCTTTCCACTATAGTCTTTCCACTATCGTCTGTCCACTTTAGTCTTTTCACTAATTTCTGTCCACTTTAGTCTTTCCACTATAGTCTCCACTTTATTCTGTCCACTACAGTCTTTCCACTATAGTCTTTCCACTATAGTCTGTCCACTTTAGTCTTTCCACTTTAGTCTTTCCACTAATGTCTGTCCACTTCAGTCTTTCCACTATAGTCTTTCCAATATAGTCTGTCCACTTTAGTCTTTCCACTTTAGTCTTTCCACCTTAGTCTGTCCACTTTAGTCTTTCCACTATAGTCTGTCCACTTTAATCTTTCCACTATTCTCTTTCCACTTTAGTCTTTCCACTTTAGTCTTTCCACTATAGTCTCCACTTTATTCTGTCCACTACAGTCTTTCCACTAAAGTATTTCCACTATACTCTGTCCACTTTAGTCTTTCAACTTTAATCTTTCCACTTTAGTCTGTCCACATTAGTCTTTCCACTATAGTCTGTCCACTTTAGTCTTTCCACATTAGTCTTTCCACATTATTCTGTCCACTTCAGTGTGTACACTTTAGTCTGTCCACTGAGTCTTTCCACTTCAGTATGTCCACTATAGTCTGTCCACTTTAGTCTTTCCACTTTAGTCTTTCCACTATAGTCTCCACTTTAGTCTTTCCACTATTCTCTGTCCACTTTAGTCTTTCCACTATGGTCTCCACTTTATTCTGTCCACTACAGTCTTTCCACTATAGTCTTTCCACTATAGTCTGTCCACTTTAGTCTTTCCACTTTAGTTTTTCCACTTTAGTCTTTCCACTTTAGTCTTTCCACTATAGTCTATCCACTTTAGTCTTTCCACTTTAGTTTTTCCACTTTATTCTGTCCACTTCAGTGTGTACACTTTAGTCTGTCCACTTTAGTCTTTCCACTTTAGTCTTTCCACTACAGTCTTTTCACTATAGTCTCTCCACTATAGTCTGTCCACTTTAGTCTTTCCACTTTAGTTTTTCCACTTTGGTCTGTCCACTTCAGTCTTTCCACTATAGTCTTTCCACTATAGTTTGTCCACTTTAGTCTTTCCACTTTAGTTTTTCCACTTTAGTCTGTCCACTTTTGTCTTTCCACTATAGTCTATCCACTTTAGTCTTTCCACTTTAGTCTTTCCACTTTATTCTGTCCACTTCAGTGTGTACACTTTAGTCTGTCCTCTTTAGTCTTTCCACTTTAGTCTTTCCACTACAGTCTTTCCACTATAGTCTCTCCACTATAGTCTGTCCACTTTAGTCTTTCCACTTTAGTTTTTCCACTTTGGGCTGTCCACTTCAGTCTTTCCACTAAAGTCTTTCCACTTTAGTCTTTCCACTATAGTCTCCACTTTAGTCTTTCCACTATTCTCTGTCCACTTTAGTCTTTCCACTATGGTCTCCACTTTATTCTGTCCATTACAGTCTTTCCACTATTGTCTTTCCACTATAGTCTGTCCACTTTAGTCTTTCCACTTTAGTTTTTCCACTTTAGTCTGTCCACTTTAGTCTTTCCACTATAGTCTATCCACTTTAGTCTTTCCACTTTGGTCTTTCCACTTTATTCTGTCCACTTCAGTGGGTACACTTTAGTCTGTCCACTTTAGTCTTTCCACTTTAGTCTTTCCACTACAGTCTTTCCACTATAGTCTCTCCACTATAGTCTGTCCACTTTATTCTTTCCACTTTAGTCTAAAGTTCCACTATAGTCTCTCCACTATAGTCTGTAGTGGACAGAATAAAGTGGAGACTGTAGTGGACAGAATAAAGTGGAGACCATAGTGGAAAGACTAAAGTGGAAAGACTAAAATGGACAGACTATAGTGGAAAGACTATAGTGGAAAGACTGTAGTGGACAGAATAAAGTGGAGACTATAGTGGAAAGACTAAAGTGGACAGAGAATAGTGGAAAGACTAAAGTGGATAGACTATAGTGGAAAGACTATAGTGGAAAGACTGTAGTGGACAGAATAAAGTTGAGACTATAGTGGAAAGACTAAAGTGGAAAGACTAAAATTGACAGACTATAGTGGAAAGACTATAGTGGAAAGACTGTAGTGGACAGAATAAAGTGGAGACTATAGTGGAAAGACTAAAGTGGACAGAGAATAGTGGAAAGACTAAAGTGGATAGACTATAGTGGAAAGACTATAGTGGAAAGACTGTAGTGGACAGAATAAAGTGGAGACTATAGTGGAAAGACTAAAGTGGAAAGACTATACTGGACAGACTATAGTGGAAAGACTGAAGTGGACAGACCAAAGTGGAAAAACTAAAGTGGAAAGACTAAAGTGGACAGACTATAGTGGAGAGACTATAGTGGAAAGACTGTAGTGGAAAGACTAAAGTGGAAAGACTAAAGTGGACAGACTAAAGTGTACCCACTGAAGTGGACAGAATAAAGTGGAAAGACTAAAGTGGAAAGACTAAAGTGGATAGACTATAGTGGAAAGACTAAAGTGGACAGACTAAAGTGGAAAAACTAAAGTGGAAAGACTAAAGTGGACAGACTATAGTGGAAAGACAATAGTGGAAAGACTGTAGTGGACAGAATAAAGTGGAGACCGTAGTGGAAAGACTAAAGTGGACAGAGAATAGTGGAAAGACTAAAGTGGAGACTATAGTGGAAAGACTAAAGTGGAAAGACTATAGTGGAAAGACTGAAGTGGACACCCCAAAGTGGAAAAACTAAAGTGGAAAGACTGAAGTGGACAGACTATAGTCTTTCCACTTTAGTTTTTCCACTTTATTCTGTCCACTTCAGTGTGTACACTTTAGTCTGTCCACTTTAGTCTTTCCACTTTATTCTTTCCACTATAGTCTCCACTTTAGTCTTTCCACTAATCTCTGTCCACTTTAATCTTTCCACTTTAGTCTTTCTACTTTAGTCTCCACTTTATTCTGTCCACTACAGTCTTTCCACTTTAGTCTTTCCACTATTCCCTGTCCACTTTATTCTTTCCACTATAGTCTCCACTTTATTCTGTCCACTACAGTCTTTCCACTATAGTCTTTCCACTATATTCTGTCCACTTTAGTCTTTCAGCTTTAGTCTTTTCACTATAGTCTCCACTTTATTCTGTCCACTACAGTCTTTCCACTAAAGTATTTCCACTATACTCTGTCCACTTTAGTCTTTCACCTTTAATCTTTCCACTTTAGTCTGTCCACATTAGTCTTTCCACTATAGTCTGTCCACTTTAGTCTTTCCACTTTAGTCTTTCCACATTATTCTGTCCACTTCAGTGTGTACACTTTAGTCTGTCCTCTTTAGTCTTTCCACTTTAGTCTTTCCACTACAGTCTTTCCACTATAGTCTCTCCACTATAGTCTGTCCACTTTAGTCTTTCCACTTTAGTTTTTCCACTTTGGTCTGTCCACTTCAGTCTTTCTACTATAGTCTTTCCACTATAGTTTGTCCACTTTAGTCTTTCCACTTTAGTCTGTCCACTTTTGTCTTTCCACTATAGTCTATCCACTTTAGTCTTTCCACTTTAGTTTTTCCACTTTATTCTGTCCACTTCAGTGTGTACACTTTAGTCTGTCCACTTTAGTCTTTCCACTTTAGTCTTTCCACTACAGTCTTTCCACTATAGTCTCTCCACTATAGTCTGTCCACTTTAGTCTTTCCACTTTAGTTTTTCCACTTTGGTCTGTCCACTTCAGTCTTTCTACTATAGTCTTTCCACTATAGTTTGTCCACTTTAGTCTTTCCACTTTAGTTTTCCCACTTTAGTCTGTCCACTTTTGTCTTTCCACTATAGTCTATCCACTTTAGTCTTTCCACTTTAGTCTTTCCACTTTATTCTGTCCACTTCACTGTGTACACTTTAGTCTGTCCTCTTTAGTCTTTCCACTTTAGTCTTTCCACTAAAGTCTTTCCACTTTAGTCTTTCCACTATAGTCTCCACTTTAGTCTTTCCACTATTCTCTGTCCACTTTAGTCTTTCCACTATGGTCTCCACTTTATTCTGTCCACTACAGTCTTTCCACTATTGTCTTTCCACTATAGTCTGTCCACTTTAGTCTTTCCACTTTAGTTTTTCCACTTTAGTCTGTCCACTTTAGTCTTTCCACTATAGTCTATCCACTTTAGTCTTTCCACTTTGGTCTTTCCACTTTATTCTGTCCACTTCAGTGGGTACACTTTAGTCTGTCCACTTTAGTCTTTCCACTTTAGTCTTTCCACTACAGTCTTTCCACTATAGTCTCTCCACTATAGTCTGTCCACTTTAGTCTTTCCACTTTAGTCTAAAGTTCCACTATAGTCTCTCCAATATAGTCTGTAGTGGACAGAATAAAGTGGAGACTGTAGTGGACAGAATAAAGTGGAGACTATAGTGGAAAGACTAAAGCTGAAAGACTAAAGTGGACAGAATATAGTGGAAAGACTATAGTGGAAAGACTGTAGTGGACAGAATAAAGTGGAGACTATAGTGGAAAGACTAAAGTGGATAGAGAATAGTGGAAAGACGAAAGTGGAAAAACTGTAGTTGATAGAATAAAGTGGAGACTATAGTGGAGACTAAAGTGGAAAGACTAAAGTGGACAGACTATAGTGGAAAAACTATAGTGGAAAGACTGTAGTGGACAGAATAAAGTGGAGACTATAGTGGAAAGACTAAAGTGGACAGAGAGTATTGGAAAGACTAAAGCGGAAAGACTAAAGTGAACAGACTATAGTGGAAAGAAAAAAGTGGACAGACTAAAGTGGAAAGACTAAAGTGGACAGACTATATTGGAAAGACTATATTGGAAAGACTGTAGTGGACAGAATAAAGTGGAGAGTATAGTGGAAAGACTAAAGTGGACAGAGAATAGTGGAAAGACTAAAGTGGACAGACTATAGTGGAAAGACTGTAGTGGACAGTATAAAGTGGAGACTATAGTGGAAAGACAAAAGTGGACAGAGAATAGTGGAAAGACTAAAGTGGAAAGACTATAGTGGAAAGACTGTAGTGGACAGAATAAAGTTGAGACTATAGTGGAAAGACTAAAGTGGAAAGACTAAAGTGGACAGACTATAGTGGAAAGACTATAGTGGAAAGACTGTAGTGGACAGAATAAAGTGGAGACTATAGTGGAAAGACTAAAGTGGACAGAGAATAGTGGAAAGACTAAAGTGGATAGACTATAGTGGAAAGACTATAGTGGAAAGACTGTAGTGGACAGAATAAAGTGGAGACTATAGTGGAAAGACTAAAGTGGAAAGACTATACTGGACAGACTATAGTGGAAAGACTGAAGTGGACAGATCAAAGTGGAAAAACTAAAGTGGAAAGACTAAAGTGGACAGACTATAGTGGAGAGACTATAGTGGAAAGACTGTAGTGGAAAGACTAAAGTGGAAAGACTAAAGTGGACAGACTAAAGTGTACCCACTGAAGTGGACGGACTAAAGTGGAAAGACTAAAGTGGAAAGACTAAAGTGGATAGACTATAGTGGAAAGACTAAAGTGGACAGACTAAAGTGGAAAAATTAAAGTGGAAAGACTAAAGTGGACAGACTATAGTGGAAAGACAATAGTGGAAAGACTGTAGTGGACAGAATAAAGTGGAGACCATAGTGGAAAGACTAAAGTGGACAGAGAATAGTGGAAAGACTAAAGTGGAGACTATAGTGGAAAGACTAAAGTGGAAAGACCATAGTGGAAAGACTGAAGTGGACACCCCAAAGTGGAAAAACTAAAGTGGAAAGACTGAAGTGGACAGACTATAGTGGAGAGACTATAGTGGAAAGACTGTAGTGGAAAGACTAAAGTGGAAAGACTAAAGTGGACAGACTAAAGTGTACACACTGAAGTGGACAGACTAAAGTGTACACACTGAAGTGGACAGAATAAAGTGGAAAGACTAAAGTGGAAAGACTAAAGTGGATAGACTATAGTGGAAAGACTAAAGTGGACAGACTAAAGTGGAAAAACTAAAGTGGAAAGACTAAAGTGGACAGACTATAGTGGAAAGACTATAGTGGAAAGACTAAAAACTCCACTTTAGTCTTTCCACTTTATTCTTTCCACTATAGTCTCCACTTTAGTCTTTCCACTAATCTCTGTCCACTTTAGTCTTTCCACTTTAGTCTTTCTACTTTAGTCTCCACTTTATTCTGTCCACTACAGTCTTTCCACTTTAGTCTTTCCACTATTCCCTGTCCACTTTATTCTTTCCACTATAGTCTCCACTTTATTCTGTCCACTACAGTCTTTCCACTATAGTCTTTCCACTATATTCTGTCCACTTTAGTCTTTCAGCTTTAGTCTTTCCGCTATAGTCTCCACTTTATTCTGTCCACTACAGTCTTTCCACTTTAGTCTTTCCACTAGTCTCTGTCCACTTAAGTCTTTCCACTTTAGTCTTTCTACTATAGTCTCCACTTTATTCTGTACACTACAGTCTTTCCACTTTAGTCTTTCCACTATTCTCTGTCCACTTTAGTCTTTCCACTTTATTCTTTCCACTATAGTCTCCACTTTATTCTGTCCACTACAGTCTTTCCACTATAGTCTTTCCACTATAGTCTGTCCACTTTAGTATTTCCACTTTAGTCTTTCCACCATAGTCTCCACTTTATTCTGTCCACTACAGTCTTTCCACTTTAGTCTTTCCACTATTCTCTGTCCACTTTACTCTTTCCACTTTAGTCTTTCTACTATAGTCTCCACTTTGTTCTGTCCACTACAGTCTTTCCACTTTAGTCTTTCCACTATTCTCTGTCCACTTTAGTCTTTCCCCTTTATTCTTTCCACTATAGTCTCCACTTTAGTCTTTCCACTAATCTCTGTCCACTTTAGTCTTTCCACTATAGTCTCCACTTTATTCTGTCCACTACAGTCTTTCCACTATAGTCTTTCCACTATAGTCTGTCCAATTTATTCTTTCCACTTTGGTCTTTCCACTATAGTCTCCACTTTATTCTGTCCACGACAGTCTTTCCACTTTAGTCTTTCCACTATTCTCTGTCCACTTTAGTCTTTCCACTTTAGTCTTTCTACTATAGTCTCCACTTTATTCTGTCAACTACAGTCTTTCCACTTTAGTCTTTCCACTATTCCCTGTCCACTTTATTCTTTCCACTATAGTCTCCACTTTATTCTGTCCACTACAGTCTTTCCACTATAGTCTTTCCACTATCGTCTGTCCACTTTAGTCTTTCCACTAATCTCTATCCACTTTAGTCTTTCCACTATAGTCTCCACTTTATTCTGTCCACTACAGTCTTTCCACTATAGTCTTTCCACTATAGTCTGTCTAGTCTTTCCACTATAGTCTCCACTTTATTCTGTCCACTACAGTCTTTCCACTTTAGTCTTTCCACTATTCTCTGTCCACTTTAGTCTTTCACCTTTAGTCTTTCCACTATAGTCTCCACTTTATTCTGTTCACTACAGTCTTTCCACTTTAGTCTTTCCACTAGTCTCTGTCCACTTAAGTGTTTCCACTTTAGTCTTTCTACTATAGTCTCCACTTTATTCTGTACACTACAGTCTTTCCACTTTAGTCTTTCCACTATTCTCTGTCCACTTTAGTCTTTCCACTTTATTCTTTCCACTATAGTCTCCACTTTATTCTGTCCACTACAGTCTTTCCACTATAGTCTTTCCGCTATAGTCTGTCCACTTTAGTATTTCCACTTTAGTCTTTCCACTATAGTCTCCACTTTATTCTGTCCACTACAGTCTTTCCACTTTAGTCTTTCCACTATTCTCTGTCCACTTTAGTCTTTCCACTTTAGTCTTTCTACTATAGTCTCCACTTTGTTCTGTCCACTACAGTCTTTCCACTTTAGTCTTTCCACTATTCTCTGTCCACTTTAGTCTTTCCACTTTATTCTTTCCACTATAGTCTCCACTTTAGTCTTTCCACTAATCTCTGTCCACTTTAGTCTTTCCACTATAGTCTCCACTTTATTCTGTCCACTACAGTCTTTCCACTATAGTCTTTCCACTATAGTCTGTCCAATTTATACTTTCCACTTTAGTCTTTCCACTATAGTCTCCACTTTATTCTGTCCACGACAGTCTTTCCACTTTAGTCTTTCCACTATTCTCTGTCCACTTTAGTCTTTCCACTTTAGTCTTTCTACTATAGTCTCCACTTTATTCTGTCCACTACAGTCTTTCCACTTTAGTCTTTCCACTATTCCCTGTCCACTTTATTCTTTCAACTATAGTCTCCACTTTATTCTGTCCACTACAGTCTTTCCACTATAGTCTTTCCACTATCGTCTGTCCACTTTAGTCTTTCCACTAATCTCTATCCACTTTAGTCTTTCCACTATAGTCTCCACTTTATTCTGTCCACTACAGTCTTTCCACTATAGTCTTTCCACTATAGTCTGTCTAGTCTTTCCACTATAGTCTTTCCACTTTAGTCTTTCCACTATTCTCTGTCCACTTTAGTCTTTCACCTTTAGTCTTTCCACTATAGTCTCCACTTTATTCTGTTCACTACAGTCTATCCACTTTAGTCTTTTCACTATAGTCTGTCCACTTTAATCTTTCCACTATTCTCTGCCCACTTTATTCTTTCCACTATAATCTCCACTTTATTCTGTCCAATACAGTCTTTCCACTATAGTCTTTCCACTATCGTCTGTCCACTTTAGTCTTTCCACTAATTTCTGTCCACTTTAGTCTTTCCACTACAGTCTCCACTTTATTCTGTCCACTACAGTCTTTCCACTATAGTCTTTCCAATATAGTCTGTCCACTTTAGTCTTTCCACTTTAGTCTTTCCACCTTAGTCTGTCCACTTTAGTCTTTCCACTATAGTCTGTCCACTTTAATCTTTCCACTAATCTCTGTCCACTTTAGTCTTTCCACTATAGTCTCCACTTTATTCTGTCCACTACAGTCTTTCCACTATAGTCTTTCCACTATAGTCTGTCCAATTTATTCTTTCCACTTTGGTCTTTCCACTATAGTCTCCACTTTATTCTGTCCACGACAGTCTTTCCACTTTAGTCTTTCCACTATTCTCTGTCCACTTTAGTCTTTCCACTTTAGTCTTTCTACTATAGTCTCCACTTTATTCTGTCCACTACAGTCTTTCCACTTTAGTCTTTCCACTATTCCCTGTCCACTTTATTCTTTCCACTATAGTCTCCACTTTATTCTGTCCACTACAGTCTTTCCACTATAGTCTTTCCACTATCGTCTGTCCACTTTAGTCTTTCCACTAATCTCTATCCACTTTAGTCTTTCCACTATAGTCTCCACTTTATTCTGTCCACTACAGTCTTTCCACTATAGTCTTTCCACTATAGTCTGTCTAGTCTTTCCACTATAGTCTCCACTTTATTCTGTCCACTACAGTCTTTCCACTTTAGTCTTTCCACTATTCTCTGTCCACTTTAGTCTTTCACCTTTAGTCTTTCCACTATAGTCTCCACTTTATTCTGTTCACTACAGTCTTTCCACTTTAGTCTTTCCACTAGTCTCTGTCCACTTAAGTCTTTCCACTTTAGTCTTTCTACTATAGTCTCCACTTTATTCTGTACACTACAGTCTTTCCACTTTAGTCTTTCCACTATTCTCTGTCCACTTTAGTCTTTCCACTTTATTCTTTCCACTATAGTCTCCACTTTATTCTGTCCACTACAGTCTTTCCAATATAGTCTTTCCACTATAGTCTGTCCACTTTAGTATTTCCACTTTAGTCTTTCCACTATAGTCTCCACTTTATTCTGTCCACTACAGTCTTTCCACTTTATTCTTTTCACTATTCTCTGTCCACTTTAGTCTTTCCACTTTAGTCTTTCTACTATATTCTCCACTTTGTTCTGTCCACTACAGTCTTTCCACTTTAGTCTTTCCACTATTCTCTGTCCACTTTAGTCTTTCCACTTTATTCTTTCCACTATAGTCTCCACTTTGGTCTTTCCACTAATCTCTGTCCACTTTAGTCTTTCCACTATAGTCTCCACTTTATTCTGTCCACTACAGTCTTTCCACTATAGTCTTTCCACTATCGTCTGTCCACTTTAGTCTTTCCACTAATCTCTATCCACTTTAGTCTTTCCACTATAGTCTCCACTTTATTCTGTCCACTACAGTCTTTCCACTATAGTCTTTCCACTATAGTCTGTCTAGTCTTTCCACTATAGTCTCCACTTTATTCTGTCCACTACAGTCTTTCCACTTTAGTCTTTCCACTATTCTCTGTCCACTTTAGTCTTTCACCTTTAGTCTTTCCACTATAGTCTCAACTTTATTCTGTTCACTACAGTCTTTCCACTTTAGTCTTTTCACTATAGTCTGTCCACTTTAATCTTTCCACTATTCTCTGTCCACTTTATTCTTTCCACTATAATCTCCACTTTATTCTGTCCAATACAGTCTTTCCACTATAGTCTTTCCACTATCGTCTGTCCACTTTAGTCTTTCCACTAATTGCTGTCCACTTTAGTCTTTCCACTATAGTCTCCACTTTATTCTGTCCACAACAGTCTTTCCACTATAGTCTTTCCAATATAGTCTGTCCACTTTAGTCTTTCCACTTTAGTCTTTCCACCTTAGTCTGTCCACTTTAGTCTTTCCACTATAGTCTGTCCACTTTAATCTTTCCACTATTCTCTGTCCACTTTAGTCTTTCCACTTTAGTCTTTCCACTATAGTCTCCACTTTATTCTGTCCACTACAGTCTTTCCACTATAGTCTTTCCACTATATTCTGTCCACTTTAGTCTTTCACCTTTAGTCTTTCCACTATAGTCTCCACTTTATTCTGTTCACTACAGTCTTTCCACTTTAGTCTTTTCACTATAGTCTGTCCACTTTAATCTTTCCACTATTCTCTGTCCACTTTATTCTTTCCACTTTATTCTTTCCACTAGAATCTCCACTTTATTCTGTCCAATACAGTCTTTCCACTATAGTCTTTCCACTATCGTCTGTCCACTTTAGTCTTTCCACTAAGTTCTGTCCACTTTAGTCTTTCCACTTTAGTCTTTCCACTAATGTCTGTCCACTTCAGTCTTTCCACTATAGTCTTTCCAATATATTCTGTCCACTTTAGTCTTTCCACCTTAGTCTTTCCACCTTAGTCTGTCCACTTTAGTCTTTCCACTATAGTCTGTCCACTTTAATCTTTCCACTATTCTCTGTCCACTTTAGTCTTTCCACTTTATTCTTTCCACTATAATCTCCACCTTATTCTGTCCAATACAGTCTTTCCACTATAGTCTTTCCACTATCGTCTGTCCACTTTAGTCTTTCCACTAATTTCTTTCCACTTTAGTCTTTCCACTATAGTCTCCACTTTATTCTGTCCACTACAGTCTTTCCACTATAGTCTTTCCAATATATTCTTTCCACTTTAGTCTTTCCACTTTAGTCTTTCCACCTTAGTCTGTCCACTTTAGTCTTTCCACTATAGTCTGTCCACTTTAATCTTTCCACTATTCTCTGTCCACTTTAGTCTTTCCACTTTAGTCTTTCCACTATAGTCTGTCCAATTTATTCTTTCCACTTTGGTCTTTCCACTATAGTCTCCACTTTATTCTGTCCACGACAGTCTTTCCACTTTAGTCTTTCCACTATTCTCTGTCCACTTTAGTCTTTCCACTTTAGTCTTTCCACTATAGTCTCCACTTTATTCTGTCCACGACAGTCTTTCCACTTTAGTCTTTCCACTATTCTCTGTCCACTTTAGTCTTTCCACTTTAGTCTTTCTACTATAGTCTCCACTTTATTCTGTCCACTACAGTCTTTCCACTTTAGTCTTTCCACTATTCTCTGTCCACTTTAGTCTTTCACCTTTAGTCTTTCCACTATAGTCTCCACTTTATTCTGTCCACTACAGTCTTTCCACTATAGTCTTTCCACTATAGTCTGTCCAATTTATTCTTTCCACTTTGGTCTTTCCACTATAGTCTCCACTTTATTCTGTCCACGACAGTCTTTCCACTTTAGTCTTTCCACTATTCTCTGTCCACTTTAGTCTTTCACCTTTAGTCTTTCCACTATAGTCTCCACTTTATTCTGTTCACTACAGTCTTTCCACTTTAGTCTTTCCACTAGTCTCTGTCCACTTAAGTGTTTCCACTTTAGTCTTTCTACTATAGTCTCCACTTTATTCTGTACACTACAGTCTTTCCACTTTAGTCTTTCCACTATTCTCTGTCCACTTTAGTCTTTCCACTTTATTCTTTCCACTATAGTCTCCACTTTATTCTGTCCACTACAGTCTTTCCACTATAGTCTTTCCGCTATAGTCTGTCCACTTTAGTATTTCCACTTTAGTCTTTCCACTATAGTCTCCACTTTATTCTGTCCACTACAGTCTTTCCACTTTAGTCTTTCCACTATTCTCTGTCCACTTTAGTCTTTCCACTTTAGTCTTTCTACTATAGTCTCCACTTTGTTCTGTCCACTACAGTCTTTCCACTTTAGTCTTTCCACTATTCCCTGTCCACTTTATTCTTTCCAATATAGTCTCCACTTTATTCTGTCCACTACAGTCTTTCCACTATAGTCTTTCCACTATCGTCTGTCCACTTTAGTCTTTCCACTAATCTCTATCCACTTTAGTCTTTCCACTATAGTCTCCACTTTATTCTGTCCACTACAGTCTTTCCACTATAGTCTTTCCACTATAGTCTGTCTAGTCTTTCCACTATAGTCTCCACTTTATTCTGTCCACTACAGTCTTTCCACTTTAGTCTTTCCACTATTCTCTGTCCACTTTAGTCTTTCACCTTTAGTCTTTCCACTATAGTCTCCACTTTATTCTGTTCACTACAGTCTTTCCACTTTAGTCTTTCCACTAGTCTCTGTCCACTTAAGTGTTTCCACTTTAGTCTTTCCACTATAGTCTCCACTTTATTCTGTACACTACAGTCTTTCCACTTTAGTCTTTCCACTATTCTCTGTCCACTTTAGTCTTTCCACTTTATTCTTTCCACTATAGTCTCCACTTTATTCTGTCCACTACAGTCTTTCCACTATAGTCTTTCCGCTATAGTCTGTCCACTTTAGTATTTCCACTTTAGTCTTTCCACTATAGTCTCCACTTTATTCTGTCCACTACAGTCTTTCCACTTTAGTCTTTCCACTATTCTCTGTCCACTTTAGTCTTTCCACTTTAGTCTTTCTACTATAGTCTCCACTTTGTTCTGTCCACTACAGTCTTTCCACTTTAGTCTTTCCACTATTCTCTGTCCACTTTAGTCTTTCCACTTTATTCTTTCCACTATAGTCTCCACTTTAGTCTTTCCACTAATCTCTGTCCACTTTAGTCTTTCCACTATAGTCTCCACTTTATTCTGTCCACTACAGTCTTTCCACTATAGTCTTTCCACTATAGTCTGTCCAATTTATACTTTCCACTTTAGTCTTTCCACTATAGTCTCCACTTTATTCTATCCACGACAGTCTTTCCACTTTAGTCTTTCCACTATTCTCTGTCCACTTTAGTCTTTCCACTTTAGTCTTTCTACTATAGTCTCCACTTTATTCTGTCCACTACAGTCTTTCCACTTTAGTCTTTCCACTATTCCCTGTCCACTTTATTCTTTCAACTATAGTCTCCACTTTATTCTGTCCACTACAGTCTTTCCACTATAGTCTTTCCACTATCGTCTGTCCACTTTAGTCTTTCCACTAATCTCTATCCACTTTAGTCTTTCCACTATAGTCTCCACTTTATTCTGTCCACTACAGTCTTTCCACTATAGTCTTTCCACTATAGTCTGTGTAGTCTTTCCACTATAGTCTCCACTTTATTCTGTCCACTACAGTCTTTCCACTTTAGTCTTTCCACTATTCTTTGTCCACTTTAGTCTTTCACCTTTAGTCTTTCCACTATAGTCTCCACTTTATTCTGTTCACTACAGTCTATCCACTTTAGTCTTTTCACTATAGTCTGTCCACTTTAATCTTTCCACTATTCTCTGTCCACTTTATTCTTTCCACTATAATCTCCACTTTATTCTGTCCAATACAGTCTTTCCACTATAGTCTTTCCACTATCGTCTGTCCACTTTAGTCTTTCCACTAATTTCTGTCCACTTTAGTCTTTCCACTACAGTCTCCACTTTATTCTGTCCACTACAGTCTTTCCACTATAGTCTTTCCAATATAGTCTGTCCACTTTAGTCTTTCCACTTTAGTCTTTCCACCTTAGTCTGTCCACTTTAGTCTTTCCACTATAGTCTGTCCACTTTAATCTTTCCACTATTCTCTGTCCACTTTAGTCTTTCCACTTTAGTCTTTCCACTATAGTCTCCACTTTATTCTGTCCACTACAGTCTTTCCACTATAGTCTTTCCACTATATTCTGTCCACTTTAGTCTTTCACCTTTAGTCTTTCCACTATAGTCTCCACTTTATTCTGTTCACTACAGTCTATCCACTTTAGTCTTTCCACTATAGTCTGTCCACTTTAATCTTTCCACTAATCTCTGTCCACTTTAGTCTTTCCACTATAGTCTCCACTTTATTCTGTCCACTACAGTCTTTCCACTATATTCTTTCCACTATAGTCTGTCCAATTTATTCTTTCCACTTTGGTCTTTCCACTATAGTCTCCACTTTATTCTGTCCACGACAGTCTTTCCACTTTAGTCTTTCCACTATTCTCTGTCCACTTTAGTCTTTCCACTTTAGTCTTTCTACTATAGTCTCCACTTTATTCTGTCCACTACAGTCTTTCCACTTTAGTCTTTCCACTATTCCCTGTCCACTTTATTCTTTCCAATATAGTCTCCACTTTATTCTGTCCACTACAGTCTTTCCACTATAGTCTTTCCACTATCGTCTGTCCACTTTAGTCTTTCCACTAATCTCTATCCACTTTAGTCTTTCCACTATAGTCTCCACTTTATTCTGTCCACTACAGTCTTTCCACTATAGTCTTTCCACTATAGTCTGTCTAGTCTTTCCACTATAGTCTCCACTTTATTCTGTCCACTACAGTCTTTCCACTTTAGTCTTTCCACTATTCTCTGTCCACTTTAGTCTTTCACCTTTAGTCTTTCCACTATAGTCTCCACTTTATTCTGTTCACTACAGTCTTTCCACTTTAGTCTTTCCACTAGTCTCTGTCCACTTAAGTCTTTCCACTTTAGTCTTTCTACTATAGTCTCCACTTTATTCTGTACACTACAGTCTTTCCACTTTAGTCTTTCCACTAT
Source organism: Branchinecta sandiegonensis (assembly GCA_030848855.1). Lineage (NCBI taxonomy): Eukaryota > Metazoa > Arthropoda > Branchiopoda > Anostraca > Branchinectidae > Branchinecta > Branchinecta sandiegonensis. The sequence continues at coordinate 172,309 of JAUPMV010000083.1, read as the reverse complement.
TCTCTGTCCACTTTAGTCTTTCCACTTTATTCTTTCCACTATAGTCTCCACTTTATTCTGTCCACTACAGTCTTTCCAATATAGTCTTTCCACTATAGTCTGTCCACTTTAGTATTTCCACTTTAGTCTTTCCACTATAGTCTCCACTTTATTCTGTCCACTACAGTCTTTCCACTTTATTCTTTTCACTATTCTCTGTCCACTTTAGTCTTTCCACTTTAGTCTTTCTACTATATTCTCCACTTTGTTCTGTCCACTACAGTCTTTCCACTTTAGTCTTTCCACTATTCTCTGTCCACTTTAGTCTTTCCACTTTATTCTTTCCACTATAGTCTCCACTTTGGTCTTTCCACTAATCTCTGTCCACTTTAGTCTTTCCACTATAGTCTCCACTTTATTCTGTCCACTACAGTCTTTCCACTATAGTCTTTCCACTATCGTCTGTCCACTTTAGTCTTTCCACTAATCTCTATCCACTTTAGTCTTTCCACTATAGTCTCCACTTTATTCTGTCCACTACAGTCTTTCCACTATAGTCTTTCCACTATAGTCTGTCTAGTCTTTCCACTATAGTCTCCACTTTATTCTGTCCACTACAGTCTTTCCACTTTAGTCTTTCCACTATTCTCTGTCCACTTTAGTCTTTCACCTTTAGTCTTTCCACTATAGTCTCAACTTTATTCTGTTCACTACAGTCTTTCCACTTTAGTCTTTTCACTATAGTCTGTCCACTTTAATCTTTCCACTATTCTCTGTCCACTTTATTCTTTCCACTATAATCTCCACTTTATTCTGTCCAATACAGTCTTTCCACTATAGTCTTTCCACTATCGTCTGTCCACTTTAGTCTTTCCACTAATTGCTGTCCACTTTAGTCTTTCCACTATAGTCTCCACTTTATTCTGTCCACAACAGTCTTTCCACTATAGTCTTTCCAATATAGTCTGTCCACTTTAGTCTTTCCACTTTAGTCTTTCCACCTTAGTCTGTCCACTTTAGTCTTTCCACTATAGTCTGTCCACTTTAATCTTTCCACTATTCTCTGTCCACTTTAGTCTTTCCACTTTAGTCTTTCCACTATAGTCTCCACTTTATTCTGTCCACTACAGTCTTTCCACTATAGTCTTTCCACTATATTCTGTCCACTTTAGTCTTTCACCTTTAGTCTTTCCACTATAGTCTCCACTTTATTCTGTTCACTACAGTCTTTCCACTTTAGTCTTTTCACTATAGTCTGTCCACTTTAATCTTTCCACTATTCTCTGTCCACTTTATTCTTTCCACTTTATTCTTTCCACTATAATCTCCACTTTATTCTGTCCAATACAGTCTTTCCACTATAGTCTTTCCACTATCGTCTGTCCACTTTAGTCTTTCCACTAAGTTCTGTCCACTTTAGTCTTTCCACTTTAGTCTTTCCACTAATGTCTGTCCACTTCAGTCTTTCCACTATAGTCTTTCCAATATAGTCTGTCCACTTTAGTCTTTCCACCTTAGTCTTTCCACCTTAGTCTGTCCACTTTAGTCTTTCCACTATAGTCTGTCCACTTTAATCTTTCCACTATTCTCTGTCCACTTTAGTCTTTCCACTTTATTCTTTCCACTATAATCTCCACCTTATTCTGTCCAATACAGTCTTTCCACTATAGTCTTTCCACTATCGTCTGTCCACTTTAGTCTTTCCACTAATTTCTTTCCACTTTAGTCTTTCCACTATAGTCTCCACTTTATTCTGTCCACTACAGTCTTTCCACTATAGTCTTTCCAATATATTCTTTCCACTTTAGTCTTTCCACTTTAGTCTTTCCACCTTAGTCTGTCCACTTTAGTCTTTCCACTATAGTCTGTCCACTTTAATCTTTCCACTATTCTCTGTCCACTTTAGTCTTTCCACTTTAGTCTTTCCACTATAGTCTCCACTTTATTCTGTCCACTACAGTCTTTCCACTATAGTCTTTCCACTATTCTCTGTCCACTTTAGTCTTTCACCTTTAGTCTTTCCACTATAGTCTCCATTTTATTCTGTTCACTACAGTCTTTCCTCTTTAGTCTTTTCACTATAGTCTGTCCACTTTAATCTTTCCACTATCCTCTGTCCACTTTATTCTTTCCACTTTATTCTTTCCACTATAATCTCCACTTTATTCTGTCCAATACAGTCTTTCCACTATAGTCTTTCCACTATCGTCTGTCCACTTTAGTCTTTCCACTAATTTCTGTCCACTTTAGTCTTTCCACTTTAGTCTTTCCACTAATGTCTGTCCACTTCAGTCTTTCCACTATAGTCTTTCCAATATAGTCTGTCCACTTTAGTCTTTCCACTTTAGTCTTTCCACCTTAGTCTGTCCACTTTAGTCTTTCCACTATAGTCTGTCCACTTTAATCTTTCCACTATTCTCTGTCCACTTTAGTCTTTCCACTTTAGTCTTTCCACTATAGTCTCCACTTTATTCTGTACACTACAGTCTTTCCACTATAGTATTTCCACTATACTCTGTCCACTTTAGTCTTTCAACTTTAATCTTTCCACTTTAGTCTGTCCACATTAGTCTTTCCACTATAGTTTGTCCACTTTAGTCTTTCCACTTTAGTCTTTCCACATTATTCTGTCCACTTCAGTGTGTACACTTTAGTCTGTCCACTGAGTCTTTCCACTTCAGTATGTCCACTATAGTCTGTCCACTTTAGTCTTTCCACTTTAGTCTTTCCACTATAGTCTCCACTTTAGTCTTTCCACTATTCTCTGTCCACTTTAGTCTTTCCACTATGGTCTCCACTTTAGCCTTTCCACTATTCTCTGTCCACTTTAGTCTTTCCACTATGGTCTCCACTTTATTCTGTCCACTACAGTCTTTCCACTATAGTCTCTCCACTATAGTCTGTCCACTTTAGTCTTTCCACTTTAGTTTTTCCACTTTTGTCTGTCCACTTCAGTCTTTCCACTAGAGTCTTTCCACTATAGTGTGTCCACTTTAGTTTTTCCATTGTAGTTTTTCCACTTTAGTCTGTCCACTTTAGTCTTTCCACTATAGTCTATCCACTTTAGTCTTTCCACTTTAGTCTTTCCACTTTATTCTGTCCACTTCAGTGTGTACACTTTAGTCTGTCCTCTTTAGTCTTTCCACTTTAGTCTTTCCACTACAGTCTTTCCACTTTAGTTTTTCCACTTTGGGCTGTCCACTTCAGTCTTTCCACTAAAGTCTTTCTACTTTAGTCTTTCCACTATAGTCTCCACTTTAGTCTTTCCACTATTCTCTGTCCACTTTAGTCTTTCCACTATGGTCTCCACTTTATTCTGTCCACTACAGTCTTTCCACTATTGTCTTTCCACTATAGTCTGTCCACTTTAGTCTTTCCACTTTAGTTTTTCCACTTTAGTCTGTCCACTTTAGTCTTTCCACTATAGTCTATCCACTTTAGTCTTTCCACTTTAGTCTTTCCACTTTATTCTGTCCACTTCAGTGGGTACACTTTAGTCTGTCCACTTTAGTCTTTCCACTTTAGTCTTTCCACTACAGTCTTTCCACTATAGTCTCTCCACTATAGTCTGTCCACTTTAGTCTTTCCACTTTAGTCTTTCCACTATTCTCTGTCCACTTTAGTCTTTCCACTTTAGTCTTTCCACTATAGTCTTTCCACTATAGTCTCCACTTTAGTCTTTCCACTATTCTCTGTCCACTTTAGTCTTTCCACTATGGTCTTCACTTTATTCTGTCCACTACAGTCTTTCCACTATTGTCTTTCCACTATAGTCTGTCCACTTTAATCTTTCCACTTTAGTTTTTCCACTTTAGTCTGTCCACTTTAGTCTTTCCACTATAGTCTATCCACTTTAGTCTTTCCACTTTAGTCTTTCCACTTGATTCTGTCCACTTCAGTGGGTACACTTTAGTCTGTCCACTTTAGTCTTTCCACTTTAGTCTTTCCACTACAGTCTTTCAACTATAGTCTCTCCACTATAGTCTGTCCACTTTAGTCTTTCCACTTTAGTTTTTCCACTTTGGTCTGTCCACTACAGTCTTTCCACTATAGTCTGTCCAGTATAGTCTTCCCACTTTAGTCTTTCCACTATAGTCTCCACTTTATTCTGTCCACTACAGTCTTTCCACTTTAGTCTTTCCACTATTCTCTGTCCACTTTAGTCTTTCTACTTTAGTCTTTCCACTATAGTCTCCACTTTATTCTGTTCACTACAGTCTTTCCACTATAGTCTTTTCACTATAGTCTGTCCACTTTTATCTTTCCACTATTCTCTGTCCACTTTATTCTTTCCACTTTATTCTTTCCACTATAATCTCCACTTTATTCTGCCCACTACAGTCTTTCCAGTATAGTCTTTCCACTATCGTCTGTCCACTTTAGTCTTTCCACTAATGTCTGTCCACTTCAGTCTTTCCACTATAGTCTTTCCAATATAGTCTGTCCACTTTAGTCTTTCCACTTTAGTCTTTCCACTACAGTCTTTCAACTATAGTCTCTCCACTATAGTCTGTCCACTTTAGTCTTTCCACTTTAGTTTTTCCACTTTGGTCTGTCCACTACAGTCTTTCCACTATAGTCTGTCCAGTATAGTCTTCCCACTTTAGTCTTTCCACTATAGTCTCCACTTTATTCTGTCCACTACAGTCTTTCCACTTTAGTCTTTCCACTATTCTCTGTCCACTTTAGTCTTTCTACTTTAGTCTTTCCACTATAGTCTCCACTTTATTCTGTTCACTACAGTCTTTCCACTATAGTCTTTTCACTATAGTCTGTCCACTTTTATCTTTCCACTATTCTTGTCCACTTTATTCTTTCCACTTTATTCTTTCCACTATAATCTCCACTTTATTCTGCCCACTACAGTCTTTCCAGTATAGTCTTTCCACTATCGTCTGTCCACTTTATTCTGCCCACTACAGTCTTTCCAGTATAGTCTTTCCACTATCGTCTGTCCACTTTAGTCTTTCCACTAATGTCTGTCCACTTCAGTCTTTCCACTATAGTCTTTCCAATATAGTCTGTCCACTTTGGTCTGTCCACTTCAGTCTTTCCACTATAGTCTTTCCACTATAGTTTGTCCACTTTAGTTTTTCCATTCTAGTTTTTCCACTTTAGTCTGTCCACTTTAGTCTTTCCACTATAGTCTATCCACTTTAGTCTTTCCACTTTAGTCTTTCCACTTTATTCTGTCCACTTCAGTGTGTACACTTTAGTCTGTCCTCTTTAGTCTTTCCACTTTAGTCTTTCCACTACAGTCTTTCCACTATAGTCTCTCCACTATAGTCTGTCTACTTTAGTCTTTCCACTTTAGTTTTTCCACTTTGGGCTGTCCACTTCAGTCTTTCCACCAAAGTCTTTCTACTTTAGTCTTTCCACGATAGTCTCCACTTTAGTATTTCCACTATTCTCTGTCCACTTTATTCTTTCCACTTTATTCTGTCCACTTCAGTGTGTACACTTTAGTCTGTCCTCTTTAGTCTTTCCACTTTAGTCTTTCCACTACAGTCTTTCCACTATAGTCTCTCCACTATAGTCTGTCCACTTTAGTCTTTCCACTTTAGTTTTTCAACTTTGGGCTGTCCACTTCAGTCTTTCCACTAAAGTCTTTCTACTTTAGTCTTTCCACTTTAGTCTTTCCACTATAGTCTATCCACTTTAGTCTTTCCACTTTAGTCTTTCCACTTTATTCTGTCCACTTCAGTGGGTACACTTTAGTCTGTCCACTTTAGTCTTTCCACTTTAGTCTTTCCACTACAGTCTTTCCACTATAGTCTCTCCACTATAGTCTGTCCACTTTAGTTTTTCCACTTTGGTCTGTCCACTTCAGTCTTTCAACTATAGTCTGTCCAGTATAGTCTTTCCACTTTAGTCTTTCCACTATAGTCTCCACTTTATTCTGTCCACTACAGTCTTTCCACTAGAGTCTTTCAACTATAGTCTATCCACTTTAGTCTTTCCACTATTCTCTGTCCACTTTAGTCTTTCCACTTTAGTCTTTCCACTTGATTCTGTCCACTTCAGTGGGTACACTTTAGTCTGTCCACTTTAGTCTTTCCACTTTAGTCTTTCCACTACAGTCTTTCCACTATAGTCTCTCCACTATAGTCTGTCCACTTTAGTCTTTCCACTTTAGTTTTTCCACTTTGGTCTGTCCACTACAGTCTTTCCACTATAGTCTGTCCAGTATAGTCTTTCCACTTTAGTCTTTCCACTATAGTCTCCACTTTATTCTGTCCACTACAGTCTTTCCACTTTAGTCTTTCCACTATTCTCTGTCCACTTTAGTCTTTCTACTTTAGTCTTTCCACTATAGTCTCCACTTTATTCTGTTCACTACAGTCTTTCCACTATAGTCTTTTCACTATAGTCTGTCCACTTTTATCTTTCCACTATTCTCTGTCAACTTTATTCTTTCCACTTTATTCTTTCCACTATAATCTCCACTTTATTCTGCCCACTACAGTCTTTCCAGTATAGTCTTTCCACTATCGTCTGTCCACTTTAGTCTTTCCACTAATGTCTGTCCACTTCAGTCTTTCCACTATAGTCTTTCCAATATAGTCTGTCCACTTTAGTCTTTCCACTTTAGTCTTTCCACTACAGTCTTTCCACTATAGTCTCTCCACTATAGTCTGTCCACTTTAGTCTTTCCACTTTAGTTTTTCCACTTTGGTCTGTCCACTTCAGTCTTTCCACTATAGTCTTTCCACTATAGTTTGTCCACTTTAGTTTTTCCATTCTAGTTTTTCCACTTTAGTCTGTCCACTTTAGTCTTTCCACTATAGTCTATCCACTTTAGTCTTTCCACTTTAGTCTTTGCACTTTATTCTGTCCACTTCAGTGTGTACACTTTAGTCTGTCCTCTTTAGTCTTTCCACTTTAGTCTTTCCACTACAGTCTTTCCACTATAGTCTCTCCACTATAGTCTGTCCACTTTAGTCTTTCCACTTTAGTTTTTCCACTTTGGGCTGTCCACTTCAGTCTTTCCACTAAAGTCTTTCTACTTTAGTCTTTCCACGATAGTCTCCACTTTAGTCTTTCCACTATTCTCTGTCCACTTTATTCTTTCCACTTTATTCTGTCCACTTCAGTGTGTACACTTTAGTCTGTCCTCTTTAGTCTTTCCACTTTAGTCTTTCCACTACAGTCTTTCCACTATAGTCTCTCCACTATAGTCTGTCCACTTTAGTCTTTCCACTTTAGTTTTTCCACTTTGGGCTGTCCACTTCAGTCTTTCCACTAAAGTCTTTCTACTTTAGTCTTTCCACTTTAGTCTTTCCACTATAGTCTATCCACTTTAGTCTTTCCACTTTAGTCTTTCCACTTTATTCTGTCCACTTCAGTGGGTACACTTTAGTCTGTCCACTTTAGTCTTTCCACTTTAGTCTTTCCACTACAGTCTTTCCACTATAGTCTCTCCACTATAGTCTGTCCACTTTAGTCTTTCCACTTTAGTTTTTCCACTTTGGTCTGTCCACTTCAGTCTTTCCACTATAGTCTGTCCAGTATAGTCTTTCCACTTTAGTCTTTCCACTATAGTCTCCACTTTATTCTGTCCACTACAGTCTTTCCACTATAGTCTTTCCACTATAGTCTATCCACTTTAGTCTTTCCACTATTCTCTGTCCACTTTAGTCTTTCCACAATAGTCTCCACTTCATTCTGTCCACTACAGTCTTTCCACTATAGTCTTTCCACTATAGTCTGTCCACTTTAGTCTTTCCACTTTAGTCTTTCCACTATAGTCTCCACTTTATTCTGTCCACTACAGTCTTTCCACTATAGTCTTTCCACTTTAGTCTTTCCACTATTCTCTGTCCACTTTAGTCTTTCCACTGTAGTCTCCACTTTATTCTGTCCACTACATTCTTTCCACTATAGTCTTTCCAATATAGTCTGTCCACTTTAGTTGTGGAAAAAGTGGAAAGACTAAAGTGGATAGACTATAGTGGAAAGACTAAAGTGTACAGACTAAAGTAGAAAAACTAAAGTGTAAAGACTAAAGTGGACAGACTATAGTGGAAAGACAATAGTGGAAAGACTGTAGTGGACAGAATAAAGTGGAGACCATAGTGTAAAGACTAAAGTGGACAGAGAATAGTGGAAAGACTAAAGTGGAGACTATAGTAGGAAGACTAAAGTGGAAAGACTATAGTGGAAAGACTGAAGTGGACAGCCCAAAGTGGAAAAACTAAAGTGGAAAGACTAAAGTGGACAGACTATAGTGGAGAGACTGTAGTGGAAAGACTGTAGTGGAAAGACTAAAGTGGACAGACTAAAGTGTACACACTGAAGTGGACAGAATAAAGTGGAAAGACTAAAGTGGAAAGACTAAAGTGGATAGACTATAGATGAAAGACTAAAGTGGACAGACTAAAGTGGAAAAACTAAAGTGGAAAGACTAAAGTGGACAGACTATAGTGGAAAGACTATAGTGGAAAGACTGAAGTGGACAGACCAAAGTGGAAAAACTCCACTTTAGTCTTCACACTTTATTCTTTCCACTATAGTCTCCACTTTAGTCTTTCCACTAATCTCTGTCCACTTTAGTCTTTCCACTTTAGTCTTTCTACTTTAGTCTCCACTTTATTCTGTCCACTACAGTCTTTCCACTTTAGTCTTTCCACTATTCCCTGTCCACTTTATTCTTTCCACTTTATTCTTTCCACTATAGTCTCCACTTTATTCTGTCCACTACAGTCTTTCGACTATAGTCTTTCCACTATCGTCTGTCCACTTTAGTCTTTCCACTAATCTCTGTCCACTTTAGTCTTTCCACTATAGTGTCCACTTTATTTTGTCCACTACAGTCTTTCCACTATAGTCTTTCCACTATAGTCTGTCCAATTTAGTCTTTCCACTTTAGTCTTTCCACTATAGTCTCCACTTTATTCTGTCCACTACAGTCTTTCCACTTTAGTCTTTCCACTATTCTCTGTCCACTTTAGTCTTTCCACTTTAGTCTTTCTACTATAGTCTCCACTTTATTCTGTCCACTACAGTCTTTCCACTTTAGTCTTTCCACTATTCTCTGTCCACTTTATTCTTTCCACTTTATTCTTTCCACTATAGTCTCCACTTTATTCTGTCCACTACAGTCTTTCCACTATAGTCTTTCCACTATCGTCTGTCCACTTTAGTCTTTCCACTAATCTCTATCCACTTTAGTCTTTCCACTATAGTCTCCACTTTCTTCTGTCCACTACAGTCTTTCCACTATAGTCTGTCTAGTCTTTCCACTATAGTCTCCACTTTATTCTGTCCACTACAGTCTTTCCACTTTAGTCTTTCCACTATTCTCTGTCCACTTTAGTCTTTCACCTTTAGTCTTTCCACTATAGTCTCCACTTTATTCTGTTCACTACAGTCTTTCCACTTTAGTCTTTTCCCTATAGTCTGTCCACTTTAATCTTTCCACTATTCTCTGTCCACTTTATTCTTTCCACTTTATTCTTTCCACTATAATCTCCACTTTATTCTGTCCACTACAGTCTTTCCACTATAGTCTTTCCACTATCGTCTGTCCACTTTAGTCTTTCCACTAATTTCTGTCCACTTTAGTCTTTCCACTATAGTCTCCACTTTATTCTGTCCACTACAGTCTTTCCACTATAGTCTTTCCACTATAGTGTGTCCACGTTAGTCTTTCCACTTTAGTCTTTCCACTAATGTCTGTCCACTTCAGTCTTTCCACTATAGTCTTTCCAATATAGTCTGTCCACTTTAGTCTTTCCACTTTAGTCTTTCCACCTTAGTCTGTCCACTTTAGTCTTTCCACTATAGTCTGTCCACTTTAATCTTTCCACTATTCTCTGTCCACTTTAGTCTTTCCACTTTAGTCTTTCCACTATAGTCTCCACTTTATTCTGTCCACTACAGTCTTTCCACTATAGCATTTCCACTATACTCTGTCCACTTTAGTCTTTCAACTTTAATCTTTCCACTTTAGTCTGTCCACATTAGTCTTTCCACTATTCTCTGTCCACTTTATTCTTTCCACTTTATTCTTTCCACTATAGTCTCCACTTTATTCTGTCCACTACAGTCTTTCCACTATAGTCTTTCCACTATCGTCTGTCCACTTTAGTCTTTCCACTAATCTCTATCCACTTTAGTCTTTCCACTATAGTCTCCACTTTCTTCTGTCCACTACAGTCTTTCCACTATAGTCTGTCTAGTCTTTCCACTATAGTCTCCACTTTATTCTGTCCACTACAGTCTTTCCACTTTAGTCTTTCCACTATTCTCTGTCCACTTTAGTCTTTCACCTTTAGTCTTTCCACTATAGTCTCCACTTTATTCTGTTCACTACAGTCTTTCCACTTTAGTCTTTTCCCTATAGTCTGTCCACTTTAATCTTTCCACTATTCTCTGTCCACTTTATTCTTTCCACTTTATTCTTTCCACTATAATCTCCACTTTATTCTGTCCACTACAGTCTTTCCACTATAGTCTTTCCACTATCGTCTGTCCACTTTAGTCTTTCCACTAATTTCTGTCCACTTTAGTCTTTCCACTATAGTCTCCACTTTATTCTGTCCACTACAGTCTTTCCACTATAGTCTTTCCACTATAGTGTGTCCACTTTAGTCTTTCCACTTTAGTCTTTCCACTAATGTCTGTCCACTTCAGTCTTTCCACTATAGTCTTTCCAGTATAGTCTGTCCACTTTAGTCTTTCCACTTTAGTCTTTCCACCTTAGTCTGTCCACTTTAGTCTTTCCACTATAGTCTGTCCACTTTAATCTTTCCACTATTCTCTGTCCACTTTAGTCTTTCCACTTTAGTCTTTCCACTTTAGTCTTTCCACTACAGTCTTTCCACTATAGTCTCTCCACTATAGTCTGTCCACTTTAATCTTTCCACTATCCTCTGTCCACTTTATTCTTTCCACTTTATTCTTTCCACTATAATCTCCACTTTATTCTGTCCAATACAGTCTTTCCACTATAGTCTTTCCACTATCGTCTGTCCACTTTAGTCTTTCCACTAATTTCTGTCCACTTTAGTCTTTCCACTTTAGTCTTTCCACTAATGTCTGTCCACTTCAGTCTTTCCACTATAGTCTTTCCAATATAGTCTGTCCACTTTAGTCTTTCCACTTTAGTCTTTCCACCTTAGTCTGTCCACTTTAGTCTTTCCACTATAGTCTGTCCACTTTAATCTTTCCACTATTCTCTGTCCACTTTAGTCTTTCCACTTTAGTCTTTCCACTATAGTCTCCACTTTATTCTGTACACTACAGTCTTTCCACTATAGTATTTCCACTATACTCTGTCCACTTTAGTCTTTCAACTTTAATCTTTCCACTTTAGTCTGTCCACATTAGTCTTTCCACTTTAGTCTGTCCACTTTAGTCTTTCCACTTTAGTCTTTCCACATTATTCTGTCCACTTCAGTGTGTACACTTTAGTCTGTCCACTGAGTCTTTCCACTTCAGTATGTCCACTATAGTCTGTCCACTTTAGTCTTTCCACTTTAGTCTTTCCACTATAGTCTCCACTTTAGTCTTTCCACTATTCTCTGTCCACTTTAGTCTTTCCACTATGGTCTCCACTTTAGCCTTTCCACTATTCTCTGTCCACTTTAGTCTTTCCACTATGGTCTCCACTTTATTCTGTCCACTACAGTCTTTCCACTATAGTCTTTCCACTATAGTCTGCCCACATTAGTCTTTCCACTTTAGTTTTTCCACTTTAGTCTTTCCACTTTAGTCTTTCCACTATAGTCTATCCACTTTAGTCTTTCCACTTTAGTTTTTCCACTTTATTCTGTCCACTTCAGTGTGTACACTTTAGTCTGTCCACTTTAGTCTTTCCACTTTAGTCTTTCCACTACAGTCTTTCCACTATAGTCTCTCCACTATAGTCTGTCCACTTTAGTCTTTCCACTTTAGTTTTTCCACTTTGGTCTGTCCACTTCAGTCTTTCCACTATAGTCTTTCCACTATAGTTTGTCCACTTTAGTTTTTCCATTGTAGTTTTTCCACTTTAGTCTGTCCACTTTAGTCTTTCCACTATAGTCTATCCAATTTAGTCTTTCCACTTTAGTCTTTCCACTTTATTCTGTCCACTTCAGTGTGTACACTTTAGTCTGTCCTCTTTAGTCTTTCCACTTTAGTCTTTCCACTACAGTCTTTCCACTTTAGTTTTTCCACTTTGGGCTGTCCACTTCAGTCTTTCCACTAAAGTCTTTCTACTTTAGTCTTTCCACTATAGTCTCCACTTTAGTCTTTCCACTATTCTCTGTCCACTTTAGTCTTTCCACTATGGTCTCCACTTTATTCTGTCCACTACAGTCTTTCCACTATTGTCTTTCCACTATAGTCTGTCCACTTTAGTCTTTCCACTTTAGTTTTTCCACTTTAGTCTGTCCACTTCAGTGGGTACACTTTAGTCTGTCCACGTTAGTCTTTCCACTTTAGTCTTTCCACTACAGTCTTTCCACTATAGTCTCTCCACTATAGTCTGTCCACTTTAGTCTTTCCACTTTAGTCTTTCCACTATTCTCTGTCCACTTTAGTCTTTCCACTTTAGTCTTTCCACTATAGTCTTTCCACTATAGTCTACACTTTAGTCTTTCCACTATTCTCTGTCCACTTTAGTCTTTCCACTATGGTCTTCACTTTATTCTGTCCACTACAGTCTTTCCACTATTGTCTTTCCACTATAGTCTATCCACTTTAGTCTTTCCACTTTAGTCTTTCCACTTGATTCTGTCCTCTTCAGTGGGTACACTTTAGTCTGTCCACTTTAGTCTTTCCACTTTAGTCTTTCCACTACAGTCTTTCCACTATAGTCTCTCCACTATAGTCTGTCCACTTTAGTCTTTCCACTTTAGTTTTTCCACTTTGGTCTGTCCACTACAGTCTTTCCACTATAGTCTGTCCAGTATAGTCTTTCCACTTTAGTCTTTCCAATATAGTCTCCACTTTATTCTGTCCACTACAGTCTTTCCACTTTAGTCTTTCCACTATTCTCTGTCCACTTTAGTCTTTCTACTTTAGTCTTTCCACTATAGTCTCCACTTTATTCTGTTCACTACAGTCTTTCCACTATAGTCTTTTCACTATAGTCTGTCCACTTTTATCTTTCCACTATTCTCTGTCCACTTTATTCTTTCCACTTTATTCTTTCCACTATAATCTCCACTTTATTCTGCCCACTACAGTCTTTCCAGTATAGTCTTTCCACTATCGTCTGTCCACTTTAGTCTTTCCACTAATGTCTGTCCACTTCAGTCTTTCCACTATAGTCTTTCCAATATAGTCTGTCCACTTTAGTCTTTCCACTTTAGTCTTTCCACTACAGTCTTTCCACTATAGTCTCTCCACTATAGTCTGTCCACTTTAGTCTTTCCACTTTAGTTTTTCCACTTTGGTCTGTCCACTTCAGTCTTTCCACTATAGTCTTTCCACTATAGTTTGTCCACTTTAGTTTTTCCATTCTAGTTTTTCCACTTTAGTCTGTCCACTTTAGTCTTTCCACTATAGTCTATCCACTTTAGTCTTTCCACTTTAGTCTTTCCACTTTATTCTGTCCACTTCAGTGTGTACACTTTAGTCTGTCCTCTTTAGTCTTTCCACTTTAGTCTTTCCACTACAGTCTTTCCACTATAGTCTCTCCACTATAGTCTGTCTACTTTAGTCTTTCCACTTTAGTTTTTCCACTTTGGGCTGTCCACTTCAGTCTTTCCACTAAAGTCTTTCTACTTTAGTCTTTCAACGATAGTCTCCACTTTAGTATTTCAACTATTCTCTGTCCACTTTATTCTTTCCACTTTATTCTGTCCACTTCAGTGTGTACACTTTAGTCTGACCTCTTTAGTCTTTCCACTTTAGTCTTTCCACTACAGTCTTTCCACTATAGTCTCTCCACTATAGTCTGTCCACTTTAGTCTTTCCACTTTAGTTTTTCAACTTTGGGCTGTCCACTTCAGTCTTTCCACTAAAGTCTTTCTACTTTAGTCTTTCCACTTTAGTCTTTCCACTATAGTCTATCCACTTTAGTCTTTCCACTTTAGTCTATCCACTTTATTCTGTCCACTTCAGTGGGTACACTTTAGTCTGTCCACTTTAGTCTTTCCACTTTAGTCTTTCCACTACAGTCTTTCCACTATAGTCTCTTCACTATAGTCTGTCCACTTTAGTCTTTCCACTTTAGTTTTTCCACTTTGGTCTGTCCACTTCAGTCTTTCCACTATAGTCTGTCCAGTATAGTCTTTCCACTTTAGTCTTTCCACTATAGTCTCCACTTTATTCTGTCCACTACAGTCTTTCCACTAGAGTCTTTCAACTATAGTCTATCCACTTTAGTCTTTCCACTATTCTCTGTCCACTTTAGTCTTTCCACTTTAGTCTTTCCACTTGATTCAGTCCACTTCAGTGGGTACACTTTAGTCTGTCCACTTTAGTCTTTCCACTTTAGTCTTTCCACTACAGTCTTTCCACTATAGTCTCTCCACTATAGTCTGTCCACTTTAGTCTTTCCACTTTAGTTTTTCCACTTTGGTCTGTCCACTACAGTCTTTCCACTATAGTCTGTCCAGTATAATCTTTCCACTTTAGTCTTTCCACTATTCTCTGTCCACTTTAGTCTTTCCACAATAGTCTCCACTTCAATCTGTCCACTACAGTCTTTCCACTATAGTCTTTCCACTATAGTCTGTCCACTTTAGTCTTTCCACTTTAGTCTTTCCACTATAGTCTCCACTTTATTCTGTCCACTACAGTCTTTCCACTATAGTCTTTCCACTTTAGTCTTTCCACTATTCTCTGTCCACTTTAGTCTTTCCACTGTAGTCTCCACTTTATTCTGTCCACTACAGTCTTTCCACTATAGTCTTTACAATATAGTCTGTCCACTTTAGTTGTGGAAAAAGTGGAAAGACTAAAGTGGATAGACTATAGTGGAAAGACTAAAGTGTACAGACTAAAGTAGAAAAACTAAAGTGTAAAGACTAAAGTGGACAGACTATAGTGGAAAGACAATAGTGGAAAGACTGTAGTGGACAGAATAAAGTGGAGACCATAGTGTAAAGACTAAAGTGGACAGAGAATAGTGGAAAGACTAAAGTGGAGACTATAGTAGGAAGACTAAAGTGGAAAGACTATAGTGGAAAGACTGAAGTGGACAGCCCAAAGTGGAAAAACTAAAGTGGAAAGACTAAAGTGGACAGACTATAGTGGAGAGACTGTAGTGGAAAGACTGTAGTGGAAAGACTAAAGTGGACAGACTAAAGTGTACACACTGAAGTGGACAGAATAAAGTGGAGACCAAAGTGGAAAAACTCCACTTTAGTCTTCACACTTTATTCTTTCCACTATAGTCTCCACTTTAGTCTTTCCACTAATCTCTGTCCACTTTAGTCTTTCCACTTTAGTCTTTCTACTTTAGTCTCCACTTTATTCTGTCCACTACAGTCTTTCCACTTTAGTCTTTCCACTATTCCCTGTCCACTTTATTCTTTCAACTTTATTCTTTCCACTATAGTCTCCACTTTATTCTGTCCACTACAGTCTTTCGACTATAGTCTTTCCGCTATCGTCTGTCCACTTTAGTCTTTCCACTAATCTCTGTCCTCTTTAGTCTTTCCACTATAGTCTCCACTTTATTTTGTCCACTACAGTCTTTCCACTATAGTCTTTCCACTATAGTCTGTCCAATTTAGTCTTTCCACTTTAGTCTTTCCACTATAGTCTCCACTTTATTCTGTCCACTACAGTCTTTCCACTTTAGTCTTTCCACTATTCTCTGTCCACTTTAGTCTTTCTACTATAGTGTCCACTTTATTCTGTCCACTACAGTCTTTCCACTTTAGTCTTTCCACTATTCTCTGTCCACTTTATTCTTTCCACTTTATTCTTTCCACTATAGTCTCCACTTTATTCTGTCCACTACAGTCTTTCCACTATAGTCTTTCCACTATCGTCTGTCCACTTTAGTCTTTTCACTAATCTCTATCCACTTTAGTCTTTCCACTATAGTCTCCACTTTCTTCTGTCCATTACAGTCTTTGCACTATAGTCTGTCTAGTCTTTCCACTATAGTCTCCACTTTATTCTGTCCACTACAGTCTTTCCACTTTAGTCTTTCCACTTTTCTCTGTCCACTTTAGTCTTTCACCTTTAGTCTTTCCACTATAGTCTCCACTTTATTCTGTTCACTACAGTCTTTCCACTTTAGTCTTTTCCCTATAGTCTGTCCACTTTAATCTTTCCACTATTCTCTGTCCACTTTATTCTTTCCACTTTATTCTTTCCACTATAATCTCCACTTTATTCTGTCCACTACAGTCTTTCCACTATAGTCTTTCCACTATCGTCTGTCCACTTTAGTCTTTCCACTAATTTCTGTCCACTTTAGTCTTTCCACTATAGTCTCCACTTTATTCTGTCCACTACAGTCTTTCCACTATAGTGTGTCCACTTTAGTCTTTCCACTATAGTGTGTCCACTTTAGTCTTTCCACTTTAGTCTTTCCACTAATGTCTGTCCACTTCAGTCTTTCCACTAGAGTCTTTCCAATATAGTCTGTCCACTTTAGTCTTTCCACTATAGTCTGTCCACTTTAATCTTTCCACTATTCTCTGTCCACTTTAGTCTTTCCACTTTAGTCTTTCCACTATAGTCTCCACTTTATTTTGTCCACTACAGTCTTTCCACTATAGTATTTCCACTATACTCTGTCCACTTTAGTCTTTCAACTTTAATCTTTCCACTTTAGTCTGTCCACATTAGTCTTTCCACTATAGTCTGTCCACTTTAGTCTTTCCACTTTAGTCTTTCCACATTATTCTGTCCACTTCAGTGTGTTCACTTTAGTCTGTCCACTGAGTCTTTCCACTTCAGTATGTCCACTATAGTCTGTCCACTTTAGTCTTTCCACTATAGTCTCCACTTTAGTCTTTCCACTATTCTCTGTCCACTTTAGACTTTCCACTATGGTCTCCACTTTATTCTGTCCACTACAGTCTTTCCACTATAGTCTTTCCACTATAGTCTGTCCACTTTAGTCTTTCCACTTTAATTTTTCCACTTTAGTCTTTCCACTTTAGTCTTTCCACTATAGTCTATCCACTTTAGTCTTTCCACTTTAGTTTTTCCACTTTATTCTGTACACTTCAGTTTCTACACTTTAGTCGGTCCACTTTAGTCTTTCCACTTTAGTCTTTCCACTACAGTCTTTCCACTATAGTCTCTAAACTATAGTCTGTCCACTTTAGTCTTTCCACTTTAGTTTTTCCACTTTGGTCTGTCCACTTCAGTCTTTCCACTATAGTCTTTCCACTATAGTTTGTCCACTTTAGTCTTTCCACTTTAGTTTTTCCACTTTAGTCTGTCCACTTTAGTCTTTCCACTATAGTCTATCCACTTTAGTCTGTCCTCTTTAGTCTTTCCACTTTAGTCTTTCCACTACAGTCTTTCCACTATAGTCTCTCCACTATAGTCTGTCCACTTTAGTCTTTCCACTTTAGTTTTTCCACTTTGGGCTGTCCACTTCAGTCTTTCCACTAAAGTCTTTCCACTTTAGTCTTTCCACTATAGTCTCCACTTTAGTCTTTCCACTATTCTCTGTCCACTTTAGTCTTTCCACTATGGTCTCCACTTTATTCTGTCCACTACAGTCTTTCCACTATAGTCTGTCCACTTTAGTCTTTCCACTTTAGTCTGTCCACTTTAGTCTTTCCACTATAGTCTATCCACTTTAGTCTTTCCACTTTAGTCTTTCCATTTTATTCTGTCCACTTCAGTGGGTACACTTAAGTCTGTCCACTTTAGTCTTTCCACTTTAGTCTTTCCACTACAGTCTTTCCACTATAGTCTCTCCACTATAGTCTGTCCACTTTAGTCTTTCCACTTTAGTCTTTCCACTATTCTCTGTCCACTTTAGTCTTTCCACTTTAGTCTTTCCACTATTGTCTTTTCACTATAGTCTCCACTTTAGTCTTTCCACTATTCTCTGTCCACTTTAGTCTTTCCACTATGGTCTTCACTTTATTCTGTCCACTACAGTCTTTCCACTATAGTATTTCCACTATACTCTGTCCACTTTAGTCTTTCAACTTTAATCTTTCCACTTTAGTCTGTCCACATTAGTCTTTCCACTATAGTCTGTCCACTTTAGTCTTTCCACTTTAGTCTTTCCACATTATTCTGTCCACTTCAGTGTGTACACTTTAGTCTGTCCACTTTAGTCTTTCCACTATAGTCTATCCACTTTAGTCTTTCCACTTTAGTCTTTCCACTTTGTTCTGTCCACTTCAGTGGGTACACTTTAGTCTGTCCACTTTAGTCTTTCCACTTTAGTCTTTCCACTACAGTCTTTCCACTATAGTCTCTCCACTATAGTCTGTCCACTTTAGTCTTTCCACTTTAGTCTTTCCACTATTCTCTGTCCACTTTAGTCTTTCCACTTTAGTCTTTCCAGTACAGTCTTTCCACTATAGTCTCCACTTTAGTCTTTCCACTATTCTCTGTCCACTTTAGTCTTTCCACTATGGTCTTCACTTTATTCTGTCCACTACAGTCTTTCCACTATAGTATTTCCACTATACTCTGTCCACTTTAGTCTTTCAACTTTAATCTTTCCACTTTAGTCTGTCCACATTAGTCTTTCCACTATAGTCTGTCCACTTTAGTCTTTCCACTTTAGTCTTTCCACATTATTCTGTCCACTTCAGTGTGTACACTTTAGTCCGTCCACTGAGTCTTTCCACTTTAGTCTTTCCACTACAGTCTTTCCACTATAGTCTCTCCACTATAGTCTGTCCACTTTAGTCTTTCCACTTTAGTCTGTCCACTTTAGTCTTTCCACTTTAGTCTTTCCACTATAGTCTCCACTTTAGTCTTTCCACTATTCTCTGTCCACTTTAGACTTTCCACTATTGTCTCCACTTTATTCTGTCCACTACAGTCTTTCCACTATAGTCTTTCCACTATAGTCTGTCCACTTTAGTCTTTCCACTTTAGTTTTTCCACTTTAGTCTTCCCACTTTAGTCTTTCCACTATAGTCTATCCACTTTAGTCTTTCCACTTTAGTTTTTCCACTTTATTCTGTCCACTTCAGTTTGTACACTTTAGTCTGTCCACTTTAGTCTTTCCACTTTAGTCTTTCCACTACAGTCTTTCCACTATAGTCTCTAAACTATAGTCTGTCCACTTTAGTCTTTCCACTTTAGTTTTTCCACTTTGGTCTGTCCACTTCAGTCTTTCCACTATAGTCTTTCCACTATAGTTTGTCCACTTTAGTCTTTCCACTTTAGTTTTTCCACTTTAGTCTGTCCACTTTAGTCTTTCCACTATAGTCTATCCACTTTAGTCTTTCCACTTTAGTCTTTCCACTTTATTCTGTCCACTTCAGTGTGTACACTTTAGTCTGTCCTCTTTAGTCTTTCCACTTTAGTCTTTCCACTACAGTCTTTCCACTATAGTCTCTCCACTATAGTCTGTCCACTTTAGTCTTTCCACTTTAGTTTTTCCACTTTGGGCTGTCCACTTCAGTCTTTCCACTAAAGTCTTTCCACTTTAGTCTTTCCACTATAGTCTCCACTTTAGTCTTTCCACTATTCTCTGTCCACTTTAGTCTTTCCACTATGGTCTCCACTTTATTCTGTCCACTACAGTCTTTCCACTATAGTCTGTCCACTTTAGTCTTTCCACTTTAGTTTTTCCACTTTAGTCTGTCCACTTTAGTCTTTCCACAATAGTCTATCCACTTTAGTCTTTCCACTTTAGTCTTTCCACTTTATTCTGTCCACTTCAGTGGGTACACTTAAGTCTGTCCACTTTAGTCTTTCCACTACAGTCTTTCCACTATAGTCTCTCCACTATAGTCTGTCCACTTTAGTCTTTCCACTTTAGTCTTTCCAATATTCTCTGTCCACTTTAGTCTTTCCACTTTAGTCTTTCCACTATTGTCTTTTCACTATAGTCTCCACTTTAGTCTTTCCACTATTCTCTGTCCACTTTAGTCTTTCCACTATGGTCTTCACTTTATTCTGTCCACTACAGTCTTTCCACTATAGTATTTCCACTATACTCTGTCCACTATAGTCTTTCCACTATAGTCTGTCCACTTTAGTCTTTCCACTTTAGTCTTTCCACATTATTCTGTCCACTTCAGTGTGTACACTTTAGTCTGTCCACTTTAGTCTTTCCACTATAGTCTATCCACTTTAGTCTTTCCACTTTAGTCTTTCCACTTTATTCTGTCCACTTCAGTGGGTACACTTTAGTCTGTCCACTTTAGTCTTTCCACTTTAGTCTTTCCACTACAGTCTTTCCACTATAGTCTCTCCACTATAGTCTGTCCACTTTAGTCTTTCCACTTTAGTCTTTCCACTATTCTCTGTCCACTTTAGTCTTTCCACTTTAGTCTTTCCACTATAGTCTTTCCACTATAGTCTCCACTTTAGTCTTTCCACTATTCTCTGTCCACTTTAGTCTTTCCACTATGGTCTTCACTTTATTCTGTCCACTACAGTCTTTCCACTATAGTATTTCCACTATACTCTGTCCACTTTAGTCTTTCAACTTTAATCTTTCCAATTTAGTCTGTCCACATTAGTCTTTCCACTATAGTCTGTCCACTTTAGTCTTTCCACTTTAGTCTTTCCACATTATTCTGTCCACTTCAGTGTGTACACTTTAGTCTGACCACTGAGTCTTTCCACTTTAGTCTTTCCACTACAGTCTTTCCACTATAGTCTCTCCACTATAGTCTGTCCACTTTAGTCTTTCCACTTTAGTCTGTCCACTTTAGTCTTTCCACTATAGTCTATCCACTTTAGTCTTTCCACTTTAGTCTTTCCACTTGATTCTGTCCACTTCAGTGGGTACACTTTAGTCTGACCACTTTAGTCTTTCCACTTTAGTCTTTCCACTACAGTCTTTCCACTATAGTCTCTCCACTATAGTCTGTCCACTTTAGTCTTTCCACTTTAGTTTTTCCATTTTGGTCTGTCCACTTCAGTCTTTCCACTATAGTCTGTCCAGTATAGTCTTTCCACTTTAGTCTTTCCACTATAGTCTCCACTTTATTCTGTCCACTACAGTCTTTCCACTTTAGTCTTTCCACTATTCTCTGTCCACTTTAGTCTTTCCACTTTAGTCTTTCCACTATAGTCTCCACTTTATTCTGTTCACTACAGTCTTTCCACTATAGTCTTTTCACTATAGTCTGTCCACTTTTATCTTTCCACTATTCTCTGTCCACTTTATTCTTTCCACTTTATTCTTTCCACTATAATCTCCACTTTCTTCTGCCCACTACAGTCTTTCCACTATAGTCTTTCCACTATCGTCTGTCCACTTTAGTGTTTCCACTAATTTCTGTCCACTTTAGTCTTTCCACTATAGTCTCCACTTTATTCTGTCCACTACAGTCTTTCCACTATAGTCTTTCCACTATAGTCTGTCCACTTTAGTCTTTCCACTTTAGTCTTTCCACTAATGTCTGTCCACTTCAGTCTTTCCACTATAGTCTGTCCAGTATAGTCTTTCCACTTTAGTCTTTCCAGTATAGTCTCCACTTTATTCTGTTCACTACAGTCTTTCCACTTTAGTCTTTTCACTATAGTCTGTCCACTTTAATCTTTCCACTATTCTCTGTCCACTTTATTCTTTCCACTTTATTCTTTCCACTATAATCTCCACTTTATTCTGTCCACTACAGTCTTTCCACTATAGTCTTTCCACTATCGTCTGTCCACTTTAGTCTTTCCACTAATTTCTGTCCACTTTAGTCTGTCCACTATAGTCTCCACTTTATTCTGTCCACTACAGTCTTTCCACTTTAGTCTTTCCACTAATGTCTGTCCACTTCAGTCTTTCCACTATAGTCTTTCCAATATAGTCTGTCCACTTTAGTCTTTCCACTTTAGTCTTTCCACCTTAGTCTGTCCACTTTAGTCTTTCCACTATAGTCTGTCCACTTTAATCTTTCCACTATTCTCTGTCCACTTTAGTCTTTCCACTTTAGTCTTTCCACTATAGTCTCCACTTTATTCTGTCCACTACAGTCTTTCCACTATAGTATTTCCACTATACTCTGTCCACTTTAGTCTTTCAACTTTAATCTTTCCACTTTAGTCCGTCCACATTAGTCTTTCCACTATACTCTGTCCACTTTAGTCTTTCCACTTTAGTCTTTCCACATTATTCTGTCCACTTCAGTGTGTACACTTTAGTCTGTCCACTGAGTCTTTCCACTTCAGTATGTCCACTATAGTCTGTCCACTTTAGTCTTTCCACTTTAGTCTTTCCACTATAGTCTCTACTTTAGTCTTTCCACTATTCTCTGTCCACTTTAGTCTTTCCACTATGGTCTCCACTTTATTCTGTCCACTACAGTCTTTCGACTATAGTCTTTCCACTATAGTCTGTCCACTTTAGTCTTTCCACTTTAGTTTTTCCACTTTAGTCTTTCCACTTTATTCTGTCCACTTCAGTGGGTACACTTAAGTCTGTCCACTTTAGTCTTTCCACTTTAGTCTTTCCACTACAGTCTTTCCACTATAGTCTCTCCACTATAGTCTGTCCACTTTAGTCTTTCCACTTTAGTCTTTCCACTATTATCTGTCCACTTTAGTCTTTCCACTTTAGTCTTTCCACTATTGTCTTTTCACTATAGTCTCCACTTTATTCTTTCCACTATTCTCTGTCCACTTTAGTCTTTCCACTATGGTCTTCACTTTATTCTGTCCACTACAGTCTTTCCACTATAGTATTTCCACTATACTCTGTCCACTTTAGTCTTTAAAATTTAATCTTTCCACTTTAGTCTGTCCACATTAGTCTTTCCACTATAGTCTGTCCACTTTAGTCTTTCCACTTTAGTCTTTCCACATTATTCTGTCCACTTCAGTGTGTACACTTTAGTCTGTCCACTTTAGTCTTTCCACTATAGTCTATCCACTTTCGTCTTTCCACTTTAGTCTTTCCACTTTATTCTGTCCACTTCAGTGGGTACACTTTAGTCTGTCCACTTTAGTCTTTCCACTTTAGTCTTTCCACTACAGTCTTTCCACTATAGTCTTTCCACTATAGTCTGTCCACTTTAGTCTTTCCACTTTAGTCTTTCCACTATTCTCTGTCCACTTTAGTCTTTCCACTTTAGTCTTTCCACTATAGTCTTTCCACTATAGTCTCCACTTTAGTCTTTCCACTATTCTCTGTCCACTTTAGTCTTTCCACTATGGTCTTCACTTTATTCTGTCCACTACAGTCTTTCCACTATAGTATTTCCACTATACTCTGTCCACTTTAGTCTTTCAACTTTAATCTTTCCACTTTAGTCTGTCCACATTAGTCTTTCCACTATAGTCTGTCCACTTTAGTCTTTCCACTTTAGTCTTTCCACATTATTCTGTCCACTTCAGTGTGTACACTTTAGTCTGTCCACTGAGTCTTTCCACTTTAGTCTTTCCACTACAGTCTTTCCACTATAGTCTCTCCACTATAGTCTGTCCACTTTAGTCTTTCCACTTTAGTCTGTCCACTTTAGTCTTTCCACTATAGTCTATCCACTTTAGTCTTTCCACTTTAGTCTTTCCACTTGATTCTGTCCACTTCAGTGGGTACACTTTAGTCTGTCCACTTTAGTCTTTCCACTTTAGTCTTTCCACTACAGTCTTTCCACTATAGTCTCTCCACTATAGTCTGTCCACTTTAGTCTTTCCACTTTAGTTTTTCCATTTTGGTCTGTCCACTTCAGTCTTTCCACTATAGTCTGTCCAGTATAGTCTTTCCACTTTAGTCTTTCCACTATAGTCTCCACTTTATTCTGTCCACTACAGTCTTTCCACTTTAGTCTTTCCACTATTCTCTGTCCACTATTCTCTGTCCACATTAGACTTTCCACTATGGTCTCCACTTTATTCTGTCCACTACAGTCTTTCCACTATAGTCTTTCCACTATAGTCTGTCCACTTTAGTCTTTCCACTTTAGTTTTTCCACTTTAGTCTTCCCACTTTAGTCTTTCCACTATAGTCTATCCACTTTAGTCTTTCCACTTTAGTTTTTCCACTTTATTCTGTCCACTTCAGTTTGTACACTTTAGTTTGTCCACTTTAGTCTTTCCACTTTAGTCTTTCCACTACAGTCCTTCCACTATAGTCTCTAAACTATAGTCTGTCCACTTTAGTCTTTCCACTTTAGTTTTTCCACTTTGGTCTGTCCACTTCAGTCTTTCCACTATAGTCTTTCCACTATAGTTTGTCCACTTTAGTCTTTCCACTTTAGTTTTTCCACTTTAGTCTGTCCACTTTAGTCTTTCCACTATAGTCTATCCACTTTAGTCTTTCCACTTTAGTCTTTCCACTTTATTCTGTCCACTTCAGTGTGTACACTTTAGTCTGTCCTCTTTAGTCTTTCCACTTTAGTCTTTCCACTACAGTCTTTCCACTATAGTCTCTCCACTATAGTCTGTCCACTTTAGTCTTTCCACTTTAGTTTTTCCACTTTGGGCTGTCCACTTCAGTCTTTCCACTAAAGTCTTTCCACTTTAGTCTTTCCACTATAGTCTCCACTTTAGTCTTTCCACTATTCTCTGTCCACTTTAGTCTTTCCTCTATGGTCTCCACTTTATTCTGTCCACTACAGTCTTTCCACTATAGTCTGTCCACTTTAGTCTTTCCACTTTAGTTTTTCCACTTTAGTCTGTCCACTTTAGTCTTTCCACAATAGTCTATCCACTTTAGTCTTTCCACTTTAGTCTTTCCACTTTATTCTGTCCACTTCAGTGGGTACACTTAAGTCTGTCCACTTTAGTCTTTCCACTTTAGTCTTTCCACTACAGTCTTTCCACTATAGTCTCTCCACTATAGTCTGTCCACTTTAGTCTTTCCACTTTAGTCTTTCCAATATTCTCTGTCCACTTTAGTCTTTCCACTTTAGTCTTTCCACTATTGTCTTTTCACTATAGTCTCCACTTTAGTCTTTCCACTATTCTCTGTCCACTTTAGTCTTTCCACTATGGTCTTCACTTTATTCTGTCCACTACAGTTTTCCACTATAGTATTTCCACTATACTCTGTCCACTTTAGTCTTTCAACTTTAATCTTTCCACTTTAGTCTTTCCACTATAGTCTTTCCACTATAGTCTGTCCACTTTAGTCTTTCCACTTTAGTCTTTCCACATTATTCTGTCCACTTCAGTGTGTACACTTTAGTCTGTCCACTTTAGTCTTTCCACTATAGTCTATCCACTTTAGTCTTTCCACTTTAGTCTTTCCACTTTATTCTGTCCACTTCAGTGGGTACACTTTAGTCTGTCCACTTTAGTCTTTCCACTTTAGTCTTTCCACTACAGACTTTCCACTATAGTCTCTCCACTATAGTCTGTCCACTTTAGTCTTTCCACTTTAGTCTTTCCACTATTCTCTGTCCACTTTAGTCTTTCCACTTTAGTCTTTCCACTATAGTCTTTCCACTTTAGTTTTTCCACTTTAGTCTGTCCACTTTAGTCTTTCCACAATAGTCTATCCACTTTAGTCTTTCCACTTTAGTCTTTCCACATTATTCTGTCCACTTCAGTGTGTACACTTTAGTCTGTCCACTTTAGTCTTTCCACTATAGTCTATCCACTTTAGTCTTTCCACTTTAGTCTTTCCACTTTATTCTGTCCACTTCAGTGGGTACACTTTAGTCTGTCCACTTTAGTCTTTCCACTTTAGTCTTTCCACTACAGTCTTTCCACTATAGTCTCTCCACTATAGTCTGTCCACTTTAGTCTTTCCACTTTAGTCTTTCCACTATTCTCTGTCCACTTTAGTCTTTCCACTATGGTCTTCACTTTATTCTGTCCACTACAGTCTTTCCACTATAGTATTTCCACTATACTCTGTCCACTTTAGTCTTTCAACTTTAATCTTTCCACTTTAGTCTGTCCACATTAGTCTTTCCACTATAGTCTGTCCACTTTAGTCTTTCCACTTTAGTCTTTCCACATTATTCTGTCCACTTCAGTGTGTACACTTTAGTCTGTCCACTGAGTCTTTCCACTTTAGTCTTTGCACTACAGTCTTTCCACTATAGTCGCTCCACTATAGTCTGTCCACTTTAGTCTTTCCACTTTAGTCTGTCCACTTTAGTCTTTCCACTATAGTCTATCCACTTTAGTCTTTCCACTTTAGTCTTTCCACTTGATTCTGTCCACTTCAGTGGGTACACTTTAGTCTGTCCACTTTAGTCTTTCCAATTTAGTCTTTCCACTACAGTCTTTCCACTATAGTCTCTCCACTATAGTCTGTCCACTTTAGTCTTTCCACTTTATTTTTTCCATTTTGGTCTGTCCACTTCAGTCTTTCCACTATAGTCTGTCCAGTATAGTCTTTCCACTTTAGTTTTTCCACTATAGTCTCCACTTTATTCTGTCCACTACAGTCTTTCCACTTTAGTCTTTCCACTATTCTCTGTCCACTTTAGTCTTTCCACTTTAGTCTTTCCACTATAGTCTCCACTTTATTCTGTTCACTACAGTCTTTCCACTATAGTCTTTTCACTATAGTCTGTCCACTTTTATCTTTCCACTATTCTCTGTCCACTTTATTCTTTCCACTTTATTCTTTCCACTATAATCTCCACTTTCTTCTGCCCACTACAGTCTTTCCACTATAGTCTTTCCACTATCGTCTGTCCACTTTAGTCTTTCCACTAATTTCTGTCCACTTTAGTCTGTCCACTATAGTCTCCACTTTATTCTGTCCACTACAGTCTTTCCACTTTAGTCTTTCCACTAATGTCTGTCCACTTCAGTCTTTCCACTATAGTCTTTCCAATATAGTCCGTCCACTTTAGTCTTTCCACTTTATTCTTTCCACCTTAGTCTGTCCACTTTAGTCTTTCCACTATAGTCTGTCCACTTTAATCTTTCCACTATTCTCTGTCCACTTTAGTCTTTCCACTTTAGTCTTTCCACTATAGTCTCCACTTTATTCTGTCCACTACAGTCTTTCCACTATAGTATTTCCACTATACTCTGTCCACTTTAGTCTTTCAACTTTAATCTTTCCACTTTAGTCCGTCCACATTAGTCTTTCCACTATAGTCTGTCCACTTTAGTCTTTCCACTTTAGTCTTTCCACATTATTCTGTCCACTTCAGTGTGTACACTTTAGTCTGTCCACTGAGTCTTTCCACTTCAGTATGTCCACTATAGTCTGTCCACTTTAGTCTTTCCACTTTAGTCTTTCCACTATAGTCTCCACTTTAGTCTTTCCACTATTCTCTGTCCACTTTAGTCTTTCCACTATGGTCTCCACTTTATTCTGTCCACTACAGTCTTTCGACTATAGTCTTTCCACTTTAGTCTTTCCACTAATGTCTGTCCACTTCAGTCTTTCCACTATAGTCTTTCCAATATAGTCTGTCCACTTTAGTCTTTCCACTTTAGTCTTTCCACCTTAGTCTGTCCACTTTAGTCTTTCCACTATAGTCTGTCCACTTTAATCTTTCCACTATTCTCTGTCCACTTTAGTCTTTCCACTTTAGTCTTTCCACTATAGTCTCCACTTTATTCTGTCCACTACAGTCTTTCCACTATAGTATTTCCACTATACTCTGTCCACTTTAGTCTTTCAACTTTAATCTTTCCACTTTAGTCCGTCCACATTAGTCTTTCCACTATAGTCTGTCCACTTTAGTCTTTCCACTTTAGTCTTTCCACATTATTCTGTCCACTTCAGTGTGTACACTTTAGTCTGTCCACTGAGTCTTTCCACTTCAGTATGTCCACTATAGTCTGTCCACTTTAGTCTTTCCACTTTAGTTTTTCCACTTTAGTCTTTCCACTTTAGTCTTTCCACTATAGTCTGTCCACTTCAGTCTTTCCACTATAGTCTTTCCACTATAGTTTGTCCACTTTAGTCTTTCCACTTTAGTTTTTCCAATTTAGTCTGTCCACTTTATTCTTTCCACTATAGTCTATCCACTTTAGTCTTTCCACTTTAGTCTTTCCACTTTATTCTGTCCACTTCAGTGTGTACACTTTAGTCTGTCCTCTTTAGTCTTTCCACTTTAGTCTTTCCACTACAGTCTTTCCACTATAGTCTCTCCACTATAGTCTGTCCACTTTAGTCTTTCCACTTTAGTTTTTCCACTTTGGGCTGTCCACTTCAGTCTTTCCACTAAAGTCTTTCCACTTTAGTCTTTCCACTATAGTCTCCACTTTAGTCTTTCCACTATTCTCTGTCCACTTTAGTCTTTCCACTATGGTCTCCACTTTATTCTGTCCACTGCAGTCTTTCCACTATTGTCTTTCCACTATAGTCTGTCCACTTTAGTCTTTCCACTTTAGTTTTTCCACTTTAGTCTGTCCACTTTAGTCTTTCCACTATAGTCCATCCACTTTAGTCTTTCCACTTTAGTCTTTCCACTTTATTCTGTCCACTTCAGTGGGTACACTTTAGTCTGTCCACTTTAGTCTTTCCACTTTAGTCTTTCCACTACAGTCTTTCCACTTTAGTCTCTCCACTATATTCTATCCACTTTAGTCTTTCCACTTTAGTCTTTCCACTATTCTCTGTCCACTTTAGTCTTTCCACTTTAGTCTTTCCACTATCGTTTTTCCACTATAGTCTCCACTTTAGTCTTTCCACTATTCTCTGTCCACTTTAGTCTTTCCACTATGGTCTCCACTTTATTCTGTCCACTACAGTCTTTCCACTATAGTATTTCCACTATACTCTGTCCACTTTAGTCTTTCAACTTTAATCTTTCCACTTTAGTCTGTCCACATTAGTCTTTCCACTACAGTCTGTCCACTTTAGTCTTTCCACTACAGTCTTTCCACATTATTCTGTCCACTTCAGTGTGTACACTTTAGTCTGTCCACTGAGTCTTTCCACTTTAGTCTTTCCACTACAGTCTTTCCACTATAGTCTCTCCACTATAGTCTGTCCACTTTAGTCTTTCCACTTTAGTCTGTCCACTTTAGTCTTTCCACTATAGTCTATCCACTTTAGTCTTTCCACTTTAGTCTTTCCACTTGATTCTGTCCACTTCAGTGGGTACACTTTAGTCTGTCCACTTTAGTCTTTCCACTTTAGTCTTTCCACTACAGTCTTTCCACTATAGTCTCTCCACTATAGTCTGTCCACTTTAGTCTTTCCACTTTAGTTTTTCCACTTTGGGCTGTCCACTTCAGTCTTTCCACTAAAGTCTTTCCACTTTAGTCTTTCACTATAGTCTCCACTTTAGTCTTTCCACTATTCTCTGTCCACTTTAGTCTTTCCACTATGGTCTCCACTTTATTCTGTCCACTACAGTCTTTCCACTATAGTCAGTAGTTATATAAACCGGGTTCTACCCCACCCTCCCCCAAATTTCAAAACCCCATTTTAACATCGATTTCTTAAATTTTAACATGCTTTTTTCCGAAATTTCACCCTTTTTATAGATAATTTGTATTTTCTTTTTTTCCAAATAAAGGTACCAAGAAATAGGAAATATTAACCTTTATACTACATATAAACTTCTACTTTTTTTTTTGCTTTTTTCAATTTTTATCCAAATACCCCCCAATTACTGAGTAAACAGTTCCAAGTCAACATATTGTTCCGAGTTCTTATTTACACTCAAAATAGGCTGTAAAATAAGATTGTTCTTTAGAAGTAACTCATCAGAAATTGCATTGTATCTCTGCGGTATAAACAGATCACACATCTTCTTGTTATGATTGACAACTACAACTAACTTATCTCCATATTTTGTCTTAGCTATTCTCATTTTAACGATGGTATACTTCAATCCTAATACCAACTGTTCTTTCTTGATTGTCTCATTGTATTTATTCATGCTGATTGTATTCAAGACCTCCATTTATTAGTGGCTGATTTTCTTTAATAAAAATCCAAGCTCCTAATTATCAACCGATAGTAACATCTGTGGTGTGTCATAGATGCGTCACACTGAATATTCGAGAATATTCAGATGCGTCACCTCCAGCAGATTCGCGTATATTTAGTGTCGCGCATCTGATACATGGAGCCAGTTGAGGCTAGGAAGCTCATACAGAAAGAAGAAATTTCCAATGTAAGTTTTTTTTTGTTTCTTGCGATAAAAATGATGATTCCCAGGTAGGTATATAGTAACATAGGAATAGCTACATCTGAAACAAACAACTGTGCAAATAGAAAATATCAATGGGTTACCTACTTCCCAACACTTGCTGTGCATCCTTCCCCGGCACCGGCAGGCAACAACCGAAATAGGCAGTGCCAGCACCGTTGCCGACAATAAATTGAGCGATTAATCTTTTAAACGCTTCCAAAAATGTTTATTTTAATGTTTTGACGCGTGACAACCGGTGTTGACAGGTTTCAGCCTATGCCGGCAGCGACCGAGCTTCTCGGCACCGGGTACTTGCTGTACTGAAATCGAGAGTGGGCAACCCCTCAGCAAATATTACTACACGATTTCTTAGATGAAGAAGCGCATCACAGGAGATGACGTACGAACCAAATGACCTTCAAAAATTCTGTAAAGGAATTGAATCGCGTCACACACGATGACGTAGGAGCCAGACGTCCTTCGAGAATTCTGTAAAGGAATTATCTGGGTTAGATAATGTTCCTAAGCGCATCACACACGATGACGTAGGAGCCAGACGTCCTTCGAAAATTCTGTAAAGGAATTATCAAGGTCAAATTAATCGTTAAAAGCATGTTATTTTCTTTTCAGATGAACAGAGCTATTCAGAAAAAAGCATCATCCGTTCCGAAAAAGTATCTGAATGGGTTGCTCAAACTGGAGAAATCGGAGCAAGAATTATTCCTTTCACTGTGGAGTAGAATAGCTACAACCGCAGATGAAGTCGAAGACGAAGATTGTACGGTAGCTCGTTCATCTGTTGAAAAGAAAAAAGAGAAGAGCGGACAGTTTTTAGCTGATATTAAAGCGAATTTACATGCATCGCGAAGGTTTGGGAACTTCAAACTGGACGTGAACATCAAGAAGGTGCTGACCAGTAAAATATGTGGAGTCAGTTTGGAGCAAGCAGAAGGTATTATTATTGATTTAAATAAAGTGGAGGTGTATTTGGATTATTTATCAGTGTTACTAAAAGCGAAAAAAGGAGAAGTGTATGCGTACATGCAGAAACTGTTCAGTGAAAACCCTGAAAATCTAAACAAGTGTTTTCTCGAAGAACGATTTAAGAAATATGGAGAAAGCAAATCAACAATAAGAAGACATCTTCAGTTGTATGGATTAGTCCGCGAATATCCTGGAATAGCTTTCTGTGGGAAAGGGTACTATTGCATCGTCGAAAATGAAAAAGCTATTCGCAAAGCGATCCAAGAGGATGAGACACTGTCGTCATTACTCAAGGATCATCCTGTGCAAGTGTTCTTATCCAATGAAGTGTTGATTGATTTTGATAAACTAAGTCTTTAAGTTGGCATTCATTTTCTCAATAAATTTGGATAAAAGTAGACCGTTACTCACATTATTGTAATATTTATAGCTTCGGCGATAGACAAACATTTTCTTTTCCAAATCTTCCATTTATAATAAAACTAAATTGTTTCAAAAATTACTTCTTTAGGTTTGCCTCCAAATTCAGGAACACGTACACCATCTCGTAAACAATACTGCAGATAGCATGATCAGTCGGATGTAATCCAGACGGTGCATACTACGTGAACGATCTAGATCGCGTATGCTCCGAGAAATACAAACAAATCAGCCGTCTCGGTAACTGTGCTCTCTGTGCATTGTCCAGTCGGAGAAAATGAGATAGCCTTTGCTCCATGAAACACATACTGAAACCAGTGAATTTCTTTACGGCTGAGAAAACGGAGTCGGGAGAAATTCATTAATAAAAATATTCCCCTAATAAATGATGGAAACTGCAGAGGTTATTCAACGTTGTAAAACCATTATATCAAACAACGAATCGGTTATACGAAGTTTACCGAAATACAAAATTAATGAACTACGTACAGATGCAAAAATTAACAATATCAAAACAAATGGTGAAACAAAAAAGGAAATAACTAATAAGATAATAAAGCAACTTAGTAGGAATATTTTGCTTGCGGAAGATACAATTAATATTCGGCGTAGAAATGAAAGGATTCGGAACAAAAATAGACCATCAAATTATACACCAGAGCCAGCATTAAGGAAGATTTTGGAAGATGAGCTAAAAGAAAATAATATTGCTATTGGAAATATAAAAAAAGAGGAGAAACGGATAATAGAAAAGGATACAAGTGAATTAAAAAGGTTTCTAAAAAACAAAGGCCTACCCAGAAGTTATAGAACGCATTAAGGAATACTATGGTAGGATAATTAATAAGCAGAAACAAACTATGAATAAAACTAGAGGTATCCTGAGAGATCAAACAGAAAGAGGTGATAAAAATAGACACAAACTAATCGATTTATCTACTCTCTTTATAAATAAGAAACAAATCAAAGAAGAAACATCGATTCCCAAATATTTGTTTAAAACAGAAGAAGAACAACACCCCACTATTGTAAGAGAAAATGAAAACATTTACACAGTAAACATATCGACTGAAAGCAACGGTAGAGAAGAAAATACTCTCATTAGTTTTGTTTTTGAGGATTTGCAACGAAGAATGAATGAAATATACCAGTACAGAGTTCAGTTTGTGACCAAGGTTATTTTCTACCGACAAGAGAATGATGAGGAAGTAGAAGTATTTTACAACAGTACTTCTTGGGTTTTAAACAAAAATAGTGTCCTTACTCGTAGCCATTTAGATGACAACAACAGGAGACTTAGTTCTTTGAGTAATACCCCTCGATCTGGATTGCAATTTAGGCGATATGATGCAATCGACTATAGGATGACTCGAATCGAATCCTACATGGGAGGAACGTTTAAAACACTGCCAGATTTCGTAAAAAATAAAAAAGCTTGCCTGAATATTGAAAATAGGGATCAAAAATGCTTTCTTTGGTCAATCTTAGCACATTTATACCCAGCTAAAGATCATGCAGAAAGAACTTCGAAATATAAACAGTATGAAAATGAATTTGATTTCAAAGGAATTACTAACTACCCGATGGATACCAAAGATATCTACAAATTTGAAAATAAATACAATATCAAGATTTGTTTATTCCAATTGGATAAAGAGAAAATAATCAGAAGTCATATATTAAAAAGTACTATCAATGGGAAAACAGCAAAACATATCATTCATTTACTGTATTGCGATAATCACTATGTACTAATAAAGGACCTCAGCAGATTAATTGGTAGTCAAATCTCTAAAAATAAAACAAAGACATACCTATGCACTTATTGCGGTAGGCATTTTTCAAAACAAGAACACTTTCAAAAACATGAATTGAAAAAGAACTGTGAAGATCCTGATATTATAATGCCTCCTGAAGGTTCAAAAATACAATTTAAAAATGTTTTGAAACAGATGAAAGTACCGTACTGTATAATAGCAGACTTTGAGTCTTATAATGAAGAATACAATCAAGTCCACGGAAAGAAAACAATCAAAGTGGCTGAACAGAAAGCGTTTGCATACGGAATTCAGGTGTGCTGTTCTTTTGATTCAAAGCAGAATAAATACTATGATTATTTTGGTGAAGACGCTGCAAAACATTTTGTGAAAACCATTACAGAAGTGTCCACAGAAATTGCACACAAGTATGAAAACAGACAAAGAAATCACACTTATACCGACGAAGAAATCAAAGAAAAATGGAAGACATTAAAGAACAAGACTTGCCATATCTGTAACACAGAAGTTACTGAAAATCCCCACTTTGATCACGACCATATGACAGGAAAGGATAGAGGTTTCACACACGCTGAATGTAACATGAAATACAGGATTCCCAAGCATATCCCTGTAGTCCTACACAACTTATCCAAGTATGACTCCCATCTATTTGTGAAAGAATTAGTACCTGATAACGGGATTTTTGAAAGTGCTGAAAGTTTCATTTCATTTTCGAAATCAATAAGTATTCCAAGACAGGATAAGGAAATAAAATATGAAATCAGATTTATAGATTCTATTCGATTCATGGCTTCATCACTGGACAAACTATCAGCAAATTTAGCGAAATGTGACTGTAAAGTATCCTGTAATCATCTGAGAGAGAATTTCAAATACACATCTGACAGTTTCAGAAACGATGCTGAATTTAAAGAGATAATTAAAAAGGGGGTGTATCCTTATGAATTTGTGGATAGTTTCAGTAAAATGGATTGTACAAAGTAACCACCCATAGAAAGCTTTTATTCTAGGTTAACGGGAAAAGGTATTGACAAAGCTGATTATAAAAGAGCGGTGTCCATATGGAAACAATTTAATTGCGAAACGTTACTTGATTATACCAAATTGTACCTAAAAAGTGACGTTTTAATACTATCAGATGTTGTAGAGAATTTCAGAAATGTATGTATACATAATTATGACTTGGATCCACTTCATTACTTCTCAGCTCCAGGACTAACATGGGATTCTTTCCTAAAGCATTCGAAAGTAGAACTACCGTTATTCTCGAAGGAAGACATATATACATTCATTGAAAAGGGGATAAGAGGCGGCGTATCTCAATGTATAAAAAGATACGCTAAAGCAAATAATAAATATATGAGCGGATATGATAAGAGTAAACCATCTAACTATTTAATGTATTTTGACAAAAATAATTTGTATGGGTGGGCGATGTCGCAAAAATTACCAGCGGATGATTTCCAATTCATTTCCATACCAGAAGCTTTGAAAGAGAGAAATGAAAACAGTTCACTCGAGTATTATAACCATCTAAAAAATCATGTTAACTCGGTGATACAATTACCGAATGTAGGTGCTATATATGAAGTAGATTTGGAATACCCGAAAGAACTTTTCCAGTTACACAAAGATTTACCATTAGCACCCGAACATTTCAATGGCAAACTATGTACGACCTTACTGGATAAAAACAATTACGTAGTTCACCACAGGAATCTAGAATTCTATTTACAAAAAGGTCTGAAACTGAAAAAAGTACATAGAATACTAGGATTTACTGAGAGTGCTTACTTAAAAGGATACATAGACCACAACATA
Organism: Branchinecta sandiegonensis; assembly: GCA_030848855.1. Classification (NCBI taxonomy): domain Eukaryota; kingdom Metazoa; phylum Arthropoda; class Branchiopoda; order Anostraca; family Branchinectidae; genus Branchinecta; species Branchinecta sandiegonensis. The sequence continues at coordinate 137,271 of JAUPMV010000083.1, read as the reverse complement.
GCACTTGGAACTAAAGGTAAAAATGATTTTGAAAAGGACTTTTTTAAGCTGATGAATAACGCTTGCTTTGGAAAAACCATGGAGAACGTAAGGAAACGAGCTGATATGGAAATAATAACTGACTATAAAACTAGAGAAAAAATAATAAAGAACCCCAACTTTAAATCTGAGATTATTTTCAGAGAATACTTTTCTATGGCAAGAATGTCAAAGGAAAAGATAAAACTAGACAAACCAATGTATATCGGTTTTGCTGTACTGGAACTATCCAAACTATTGATGTATGAATTCCATTATGATTATATGAAACCTAAATATGGGGATAAAATAGATTTATGTTATATGGATACTGATTCTTTCATCTATGACATACGAACCGAGGATTTCTATGAAGATATCAAACAAGATTTGAATGAGAGGTTCGATACATCTGATTATGCAAAAGATAATCCATACGGGTTTCCTAATGTAAACAAGAAAGTGATAGGAATGATGAAAGATGAATTAGCAGGACAATTGATGACAGAGTTTGTTGGATTAAGGTCGAAAGTATATGCTTATTTAAAGGATAACCAAGAACAATCAAGCAAAAAACTAAAAGGAATAAAAACAAACATAGTGAAAGATAAAATTACGATTCAAAACTACAAGGATGTTCTGTTTGGAAACGTTGGAAACCTTTCTGTAACCCAGTATAACTTAAGATCATACAAGCACAATATGTTCCTAGAAGAACAGAATAAAAAAGCGTTAGATCCTAAGGATGATAAAAGGATAGTAACAAGCGATAAATACACAACTTTACCTTTAGGTTATAAACATTAAATTCAAGTCCCTACTTAAAAACTTCAAGTCCCTACTTCAAAAATTCAAGTACCTACTTAAAAACTTCAAGTCCCTACTTAAAAACTTCAAGTACCTACTTAAAAACTTCAAGTACCTACTTAAAAACTTCAAGTACCTACTTAAAAACTTCAAGTCCCTACTTCAAAAATTCAAGTACCTACTTAAAAAAGCAAGTACCTACTTAAAAACTTCAAGTACCTACTTCAGAAAATCTTATAATGAAAAATTCTTCCTAAATAAATGAATGAAAAGGCACCAATTAAAGTATATGATTTTAGCGAAAAGAACACTTATCAGAATAAGCACGACCTTGCACCTCAGTGGCCATTTAGATTATTAATTTGTGGAAGTTCAGGAACAGGGAAAACCAATCTACTCTTGAATTTAATTTATGAATATATCTGTTTCAACCGAATATACTTGTATGCAAAAGATCTTGAAGAAGATAAATATAAAGAACTTATAGACAATTTAACCACCTTGGAATCAAAATGTAAAACGAATATTTTAACCGTAGGTAACGACCTTAATGATATTATCGATGTTGATGACCTAGACCCTAATTATCAAAACTTGATTATCTTTGACGATTTTGTCACTGAAAAAGACCAGAAGAAAATAGAAAATTTATTCATAAGAGGAAGAAAGAAAAATGTTTCAATTGTTTATTTATCACAGAGCTATCATAAAACACCAAAGGTTGTAAGACTTCAGTGTAATTATTTCGCACTCTTTCAGTGTTCTAATCCAAAAGAAATAAAGTTATTTAGACAAAGCCATGTATCCAGTATAGACGATGAAAACTTTCTCAAACAATTCGAGGCTGCAACCAAGGGCTACGGTTTTTTCTTCATAGATTTAAAAACAAAAGATAAAACCCTGAAGTACAGGAAAAACTTTGAAAAATTTACCGGATAATTTATTTCTATAATAAATGAATAAATTTGGTAGTGTTGGAAAAAAGGTTAGTAACGAATCGAAAGTTACTGATGAAAATGGTAACATCAACCTACAAGATAAGAGAATTATTAATTTAGGGGATGCGAAAGCAGACCAGGACGCTATTAGTTTCAGATCTATGACTATTATTTTGAACCAATTTAAAGAAGAAATTACCGCAGAACAAGTGGGGATAAATCAGTATTTTAGCGAAGATATCAACAGATTAACTGCTGTACATGATTCTCTTGATAATTTATTGGTAAGGATTAAAGATAAAGGGTTATTTGTAAAAGAAATAATTCGAGTTAATGATAAAGTAATTAACGCTAAAAACAAGTTGATAACAAATGTTCAAGACCCTAGAAACAAAAATGACGCTGTTAATTTAGAAACGTTAATTACGTATCTTTTAGATTTGGAAAAAAAGCTCGAAACCCAACAAACCCTTAGCAATACTATTCTAACAAAAATTGCTGACCAACAAACCTATATCGATAATATTGAAAGAGCAATCGTAAACATTTTAAAAAGGCTTCTAGAGCAAAAACCTGTTGACAAACCATTCGTTTCCAGAATGGAAAAATTATGGATGTTAAATAAATTTATATGATAAATTAATTTTCTAATAAATGGTTGAAACAATGGAGTATACAGTTTATTTGTCAAAGCTTCAGAAAGGAAAGCTGAAGAAATGCTTTGGCGCTAAACAAAAATGTCAGATACGTGTTAGTCATAGTAGACAGAATGAACGAGAACCAGTAAAGTTACTTTTAAGTAAACGACAAATTGATAAAATTGAAACATGTAAAATGAATAATAAGGGCTGTGATATTGATGTATCATATAAACAGATGAAAGAAGCGATTCAAAAGGGTGGATTACTTCCTTTCCTAATACCGTTAGCTGTAGCTCTTGGTAAGGCAGCTTTAACAAGCGGAGCTGCTGCTTTGGGTACATTCGCTGGTAAGAAATTGGTGGATAACATAACCAACACAGGTGGGGCGCTTAAACTTCCTGGAACACAAAAAGTTGTAGGTAATGGGGTACGTGGAAGGCCTAAGAAGGAAACCGATGATGTCAACACAGGTGGTGCGCTTACACTTCCTGGAACACAAAAAGTTGTAGGTCATGGTGTACGGGGAAGGCCTAGGAAGTCAAAAAACGGGGACATAAAAAAAAAGCAAAAGTAAAGTAGGACCTCTAGCCAATTTTGATATTATGGATTCATTAGAGAGTATACCACATTTTAGAGGTGTTTTCTCTATAGATACGCTACCCAAACAGATATTAGTATAGAATGTGGTGTAGTTAATTATGATAAACTCGGAATGCCTGGAACTCACTGGATGGCGTACTGTAATCTACCTGATAATCCTTATGTAGAATTTTTTGATTCTTTCGGTATACCCCCAGGAAAAGAAATAATTAAATATCTAAAAACTTCAAAGAAAAAAATAGCTTATGAAAATCTTGCTGTCCAAAATATAGATGAATTAAACTGTGGATTGCATTGTATTTCGTACATTAAGCGCAAACTGAAGTTGGTAGCTTTTCGTTTATAAAAATTGTTTTCTAATAAATGGAGATTTATTGTATGAAATGTAAAAAGAAAACTGACACTGATTCAATGTTTAAAGCAGTGTCACAGAAAAATAATGTTCCAATGGTGAAAGGTAATTGTGTTATTTGTGGGTCGAGGAAAAATCGATTTTTAGAAAAAACCTCGACGCAGAAAAAGATATTTTAAATACGTATTATTCAAATTATTCAGGTGTTGATGATATTTACAGAAAATTAAAAGAAAATGGAGTGAACGTTACTAAAGATAACATAAAACATGTTTTGCAAAATGAGAATGTGTATACGTTACACAAACCTTCCTATCACAATTTTGAAAGGAGGCGAGTCTATGTTCACCATGTAGACGAGCAATGGCAAGCTGATTTAGTTGACATGCAGAAATATAAAAAAGCGAATGATAAAACAAATTACATCTTGACTGTCATTGATTGTTTTAGTAAATATGCTTGGTGTATCCCTCTGAAAGACAAAACGGGTGCTGGAATAATAAACGCATTCAGTCATATCTTTAAAGAAAGAATTCCGAAGAAACTACAAACTGATAAAGGTAAAGAATTTGTAATGAGAAATGTTCAAACATTTTTGAAAAATAACGACATACACTGGTTTGCATCTGAAAGTGAATTGAAAGCGCAAATCGTTGAACGATTCAATAGAACACTGAAAGAAAAGTTATGGAAACATTTTACTCACAATAACACTACTAAATGGATTGATATTTTACCTTTATTTGTTAGGAATTATATTAACACTTATCATCGTTCAATAAAAATGAAACCAGTAGATGCTAGTAAAAAGGTAAATCAGAAAAAGGTTTACAATGCTTTGTTTCCTCCATGTGATTACAAAGTCACAGGAAATTACAAAGTAGGAGATTTAGTTAGAATTAAAAAAGAAAAAAGTATTTTTGATAAAAGTTATTTACCTAACTAAACGAATGAAGTATTCCAGATAGCAACCGTTAGACCTACCACCCCCATTACTTATGAAATATCTGACAAAAGTGGGAAATTAATTCAAGGAGGGTTTTAGGAAAAAGAACTTTCAAAATTTATTATGAAATAAAATTACTAGTATATAAATGGATTCAAGACGCTTGAGTGATATGTTATCGGGTATAGTAAAGAACAAAGAAATTCAAAGAAAAAAGTTCAACAATACGAGATGGAGAAATCAGGGTTTCGGGAATATGCTTCAGAATTAAACGCTCCAGTTTTTACGGCACAAAAAGAAAACACTAAAGATACCATCAAAAAATTACAAGAAAACACTGAAGCTATCATCGAAAAATTAGAGGAGGTGGATATTAATTCAAGAAGCCGGCTTCTCCAATTAGGTGAACCGTATAAATCAGCTTTACAAAGACAACCATATCAGATTCCAGTTTCAGAGGCAGAAACACAGTCAACACAATCTACCGCTTTAGAAGCATCTCCAGATTTACCAACAAGTATCAAAATCGTTGATATGGATCCAGGTGTTGATAAAGAGTTATTAAAAGCACTTAATGTAAAATATAGAGAGAATCATACAAGATATAAAGGAGAATATTTTGAGATGCCTAATTATTACTTTGATAACCCAGAGAATATAGAAGATGCTTTGTCTGAATTAACACCTATAAGTCAAAGTTATGGTGGTTTGAAAAGTAAAAGTAGTTCTAGTAAGTATGATAAAATTATTTGATTTATTCAAGACTATAAGGATAGATTAAAAAAAATTCAATCTAGTAGACCCTTTATCAAACAACAAGGAACTGGAATATTTATGAATTGTGATGAAATGATTAAAAAATTGTACACTTTGATAGGTAGTAGAGTGAACGGGAATACATCTGATGAGGTGAGGAATGAAGCTATTGATATTTTGGATTCGTTAATGCGAAATAAATTCTTAAACAAGAGAGAATACAATTCAATATATAAAAAATATTTCTAATAAATGGTGTTGTTAAACATTGAAGGTAATGAAAGTATCATTGATATAATATTTAGTCAACCAGTCGAATTGAATCGTAATTGGGATTATGAAATAGGTTTGAATCAGTGTACTTTGTGGTATTCGTGGCATAATATAAGTGATAAATTTGGGAATAATACATTTCAATACAGGAAAGATGAAGAGGGGGGATGGGTGAATGTTACTATTCCTAACGGGATGTATAACGATGATTGTTTGAATTATTTTTTGTGTCAGTATTTTGATACACCAAAAGATAAATGTCCTATTGTAATCTCATCTAATCCAGCATCTATGAGATTTGTCATAGTATTACAAGAAAAATATGTGTTTAGATTTAATAGTGACTTGTGTAAGATTTTAGGCTTTGAGAAGGATATTGAGATTTCTAAGAAAATCAATAAAGGTACAAAGCTTCCAAATATAACAAGAAGTGTCGATAAAATTCAAATTCACTGCTCTCTTGTAAACAGTTCTATCGTAAACAAAAGTAAATCAGATGTCATTTGGACATTTGTTCCGAATACTGAACCGGGTTGCCAAATTGTTGAGAATCCTAGACAATTAATATATCTTCCTATCAACACAAAAGACTTTATTTACTCGTTGAGAATGACAATAACTGATCAGCTTGGAAGACCGATTGATCTGAATGGTGATAACGTAGGATACGTACTGCATTTAAGAAAAGCTTAAAGGATTATTGAAATAAAATTATTTACTTATAAATGTTGTTAAATAATAAGCGATTACTTTACAATAAGCAGTACGGAAGTGGAATCGGTAGTATATTCAAAAACATTGCTAATTCCCAGTTATTCCAGACGTCAGCAAAACAAATAAAAGATGGAGCATTGTCAATGTATAATAATATTATAAAACCGAGATTTGAGCTGCTGAAAAACAGAGCAATAGAATAAGGAAAAGATTTGATTGATGTCAACAAGAAGGAACTGATTGATGTGATTGGAAATAAGAAATCGATGAAGGATCTTATAGGTACAAATAATAGAATTTTAAATCAAAGAAGTCAGGACTTGATTAAAACGTTAATGACTGGAAATGGGTTAAATATTCTGAAATGATTTTTATTGAATAATTTCCTTCTTATATAAATGGCAGTAAATAAAATTATTAGTCCGCAATGGAACATATTTGATGAGCCACTTGTGGATGATACAGTGATCAAGTATGAATTTAAAGAAATTCGAGAAACAGATGTGAATGTATCCAATAAGTCAGAGTTTGAATTTGTAACAAAGAAATTAGATTCCTGGTTCTATCCAAGTGAAAGTTATCTTGAGGGAGGCGTAAGGATAGTTAAAGAGAATGGAACCAATATAGGTTCAACCGATGTTGCTACGTTGACGAATAATGGATTTAATTTATTTAGTACCGCTGAGTATGTCATAAACGATACCCCTGTTGAAAAAATTAATCATGTTGGCATTACAACTACCGTTACAAAGCTGATTGAATACTCTGATGATTACTCTAGAAGTGCTGCTAGAAACCATTTTTGGTACAAGGATTATAATCAAGGAACTGATATCAACCCTATAACTAGTTCATTTACCGTACCTGCAGAAGGAAAACTAACAGCAGGAAATATGAATGTCACTTCTAAGCCTAATCCTAATTATAATAAAGGGTTTGAAAAGAGATATAATAGAACTAAAAACAGCAAATTAGTTAATATGTATTTACCATTATCAGAGTTGTTTGGATTCTTGAAAGGAAACAAACGATTTTTTAGAGGTGCATCACACAGAATATGTCTAAGAAGAAATGATGATAATAATATGATTGTAAACAATGGAAATACTAATTTTAAAGTCGTCATTGAGTATTTATCCTGGAAAATTCATGTTATAGCTCCTAGTATTGAAATGATGAGTCAATTGGAAAAGGGTTTGGCAAAGGATAAAAAGTACAATTTGATGTGGGAAGCTTGTAATACTTATAAAAGTGATGTTAGTCAGAATAAGGAACACACCTGGAAAGTTGTGTCTGAGAGAAATAGTCCTACGAAAATCGTTGTGATGTTACAGAAAAATGAAAAGCATAACAACCAAACAAATAATAATATGGCATTTGATCATATGAATTTGACGGATATAGAGGTTAGAATTAACGGGGATAAATATCCAGAAGAACCCCTCAAATGCGACTTTAGTGAGGAAAAATGCACATACTCAAATCTTTACAACAGATACATACACATGGGTTATAAGCAATTAGCGTTTGATACTGGTAGTGTAGTCAATATCGAAGAATTTAAAGAAGTATATCCACTATTTTGTTTCGATGTTTCTAAACACGAGTCAAATATTTATAATGGAACCACTGCTGATATTGAAATTAGTATAACTTTAAATGATCCTCAACCCGTACCATACAATATTTACTGTGTTCTATATCATGAAAGAAAAGCTACATTGGATATCATTAAAAAAAATATGTATGTGAGTTTGTGATTTGGATTTTTATTAAAGAAAATCAGCCGCTAATAAATGGAGGTCTTGAATACAATCAGCATGAATAAATACAATGAGACAATCAAGAAAGAACAGTTGGTATTAGGATTGAAGTATACCATCGTTAAAATGAGAATAGCTAAGACAAAATATGGTGACAAGTTAGTTGTCGTTATCAATCATAACAAGAAGATGTGTGATCTGTTTATACCGCAGAGATACAATGCAATTTCTGATGAGTTACTTCTAAAGAACAATCTTATTTTACAGCCTATTTTGCGTGTAAATAAGAACTCGGAACAATATGTTGACTTGGAACTGTTTACTCAGTAATTGGGGGGTATTTGGATAAAAAATTGAAAAAAGGAAAAAAAAGTAGAAGTTTATATGTAGTATAAAGGTTAATATTTCCCATTTCTTGGTACCTTTATTTGGAAAAAAAGAAAATACAAATATCTATAAAAAGGGTGAAATTTCGGAAAAAAGCATGTTAAAATTTAAGAAATCGATGTTAAAATGGGGTTTTGAAATTTGGGGGAGGGTGGGGTAGAACCCGGTTTATATAACTACTATAGTCTGTCCACTTTAGTCTTTCCACTTTAGTTTTTCCACTTTGGTCTGTCCACTTCAGTCTTTCCACTATAGTCTGTCCAGTATAGTCTTTCCACTATAGTCTCCACTTTATTCTGTCCACTACAGTCTTTCCACTTTAGTCTTTCCACTATTCTCTGTCCACTTTAGTCTTTCCACTTTAGTCTTTCCACTATAGTCTCCACTTTATTCTGTTCACCACAGTCTTTCCACTATAGTCTTTTCACTATAGTCTGTCCACTTTTATCTTTCCACTATTCTCTGTCCACTTTATTCTTTCCACTATAATCTCCACTTTATTCTGCCCACTACAGTCTTTCCACTATAGTCTTTCCACTATCGTCTGTCCACTTTAGTCTTTCCACTAATTTCTGTCCACTTTAGTCTTTCCACTATAGTCTCCACTTTATTCTGTCCACTACAGTCTTTCCACTATAGTCTTTCCACTATAGTCTCCACTTTATTCTGTTCACCACAGTCTTTCCACTATAGTCTTTTCACTATAGTCTGTCCACTTTTATCTTTCCACTATTCTCTGTCCACTTTATTCTTTCCACTATAATCTCCACTTTATTCTGCCCACTACAGTCTTTCCACTATAGTCTTTCCACTATCGTCTGTCCACTTTAGTCTTTCCACTAATTTCTGTCCACTTTAGTCTTTCCACTATAGTCTCCACTTTATTCTGTTCACTACAGTCTTTCCACTATAGTCTTTCCAATATAGTCTGTCCACTTTAGTCTTTCCACTTTAGTGTTTCCACTATAGTCTGTCCACTTCAGTCTTTCCACTATAGTCTGTCCAGTTTAGTCTTTCCACTTTAGTCTTTCCACTATAGTCTCCACTTTATTCTGTCCACTACAGTCTTCCCACTATAGTCTTTCCACTATAGTCTATCCACTTTAGTCTTTCCACTATAGTCTCCACTTTATTCTTTCCACTACAGTCTTTCATCTATAGAGAATAGTGGAATAGTGGAAAGGAGAATAGTGGAAAGACTAAAGTGGAAAGACTGTAGTGGACAGAATAAAGTGGAGACTGTAGTGGAAAGACTAGACAGACTATAGTGGAAAGACTGTAGTTGACAGAATAAAGTGGAGACTATAGTGGAAAGACTAAAGTGGACAGAAATTAGTGGAAAGACTAAAGTGGACAGACGATAGTATAGTCTGTCCACTTTAGTCTTTCCACTTTAGTTTTTCCACTTTAGTCTGTCCACTTTAGTTCACTATAGTCTCCACTTTATTCTGTCCACTACAGTCTTTCCACTTTAGTCTTTCCACTATTCTCTGTCCACTTTAGTCTTTCCACTTTAGTCTTTCCACTATAGTCTCCACTTTATTCTGTTCACTACAGTCTTTCCACTATAGTCTTTTCACTATAGTCTGTCCACTTTAATCTTTCCACTATTCTCTGTCCACTTTATTCTTTCCACTTAATTCTTTCCACTATAATCTCCACTTTATTCTGTTCACTACAGTCTTTCCACTATAGTCTTTCCACTATCGTCTGTCCACTTTAGTCTTTCCACTAATTTCTGTCCACTTTAGTCTTTTCACTATAGTCTCCACTTTATTCTGTCCACTACAGTCTTTCCACTATAGTCTTTCCACTATAGTCTGTCCACTTTAGTCTTTCCACTTTAGTCTTTCCACCAATGTCTGTCCACTTCAGTCTTTCCACTGTAGTCTTTCCAATATAGTCTGTCCACTTTAGTCTTTCCACTTTAGTCTTTCCACCTTAGTCTGTCCACTTTAGTCTTTCCACTATAGTCTGTCCACTTTAATCTTTCCACTATTCTCTGTCCACTTTAGTCTTTCCACTTTAGTCTTTCCACTTTAGTCTTTCCATTTTAAACTGTCCACTTCAGTGGGTACACTTTAGTCTGTCCACTTTAGTCTTTCCACTTTAGTCTTTCCACTACAGTCTTTCCACTATAGTCTTTCCAATATAGTCTGTCCACTTTAGTTGTGGAAAAAGTGGAAAGACTAAAGTGGATAGACTATAGTGGAAAGACTAAAGTGGACAGACTAAAGTAGAAAAACTAAAGTGGAAAGACTAAAGTGGACAGACTATAGTGGAAAGACAATAGTGGAAAGACTGTAGTGGACAGAATAAAGTGGAGACCATAGTGGAAAGACTAAAGTGGACAGAGAATAGTGGAAAGACTAAAGTGGAGACTATAGTGGAAAGACTAAAGTGGAAAGACTATAGTGGAAAGACTGAAGTGGACAGCCCAAAGTGGAAAAACTAAAGTGGAAAGACTAAAGTGGACAGACTATAGTGGAGAGACTATAGTGGAAAGACTGTAGTGGAAAGACTAAAGTGGAAAGACTAAAGGGGACAGACTAAAGTGTACACACTGAAGTGGACAGAATAAAGTGGAAAGACTAAAGTGGAAAGACTAAAGTGGATAGACTATAGTGGAAAGACTAAAGTGGACATACTATAGTGGAAAGACTGTAGTGGACAGAATAAAGTGGAGACTATAGTGGAAAGACTGAAGTGGACAGAGAATAGTGGAAAGACTAAAGTGGACAGACTATAGTGGAAAGACTATAGTGGAAAGACCGTAGTGGACAGAATAAAGTGAAGACTATAGTGGAAAGACTAAAGTGGACAGAGAATAGTGGAAAGACTAAAGTGGAAAGACTGTAGTGGACAGAATAAAGTGGAGACAATAGTGGAAAGACTAAAGTGGAAAGACTAAAGTGGACAGACTATAGTGGAAAGATTGAAGTGGAAAGACTAAGTGGACAGACTAATTTGGAAAGACTATAGTGGAAAGACTAAAGTGGACAGACTATAGTGGAAAGACTAAAGTGGACAAACTGAAGAGGAAAGACTATAGTGGAAAGACTAAAGTGGAAAGACTAAAGTGGACAGACTATAGTGGAAAGATTGAAGTGGAAAGACTCAGTGGACAAACTAAAGTGTACACACTGAAGTGGAGAGAATAAAGTGGAAAGAATAAACTGGAAAGACTCAAGTGGATAGACTATAGTGGAAAGACTAAAGTGGTCAGACTCAAGTGGATAGACTAAAGTGGAAAGACTAAAGTGGACAGAGGATAGCGGAAATGACTAAAGTGAAAAGACTAAAGTGGACAGACTAAAGTGAAAAGACTAAAGTGGACAGACTCTAGTGGAAAGACTAAGTGGACAGACTAAAGCGAAAAGACTAGTGTGGAAAGACTAAAGTGGACAGACTATAGTGGAAAGACTGAAGTGGACAGACTAAAGTGGAAAGACTAAAGTGGAAAGACTAAAGTGGACCGACTATAGTGGACAGACTGTAGTGGAAAGACTAAAGTGGACAGACTATAGTGGAAAGACTAAAGTGGACAAACTGAAGTGGAAAGACTATAGTGGAAAGACTAAAGTGGAAAGACTAAAGTGGACAGACTATAGTGGAAAGATTGAAGTGGAAAGACTCAGTGGACAAACTAAAGTGTACACACTGAAGTGGAGAGAATAAAGTGGAAAGACTAAACTGGAAAGACTCAAGTGGATAGACTATAGTGGAAAGACTAAAGTGGTCAGACTCAAGTGGATAGACTAAAGTGGAAAGACTAAAGTGGACAGAGGATAGTGGAAATGACTAAAGTGAAAAGACTAAAGTGGACAGACTAAAGTGAAAAGACTAAAGTGGTCAGACTCAAGTGGATAGACTAAAGTGGAAAGACTAAAGTGGACAGAGGATAGTGGAAATGACTAAAGTGGAAAGACTAAAGTGGACAGACTATAGTGGAAAGATTGAAGTGGAAAGACTAAGTGGACAGACTAATTTGGAAAGACTATAGTGGAAAGACTAAATTGGACAGACTATAGTGGAAAGACTAAAGTGGACAAAATGAAGTGGAAAGACTATAGTGGAAAGACTAAAGTGGAAAGACTAAAGTGGACAGACTATAGTGGAAAGATTGAAGCGGTAAGACTCAGTGGACAAACTAAAGTGTACACACTGAAGTGGAGAGAATAAAGTGGAAAGACTAAACTGGAAAGACTCAAGTGGATAGACTATAGTAGAAAGACTAAAGTGGACAGACCAAAGTGGAAAAACTCCACTTTAGTCTTTCCACTTTATTCTTTCCACTATAGTCTTTCCACTATAGTCTTTCCACTGTCGTCTGTCCACTTTAGTCTTTCCACTAATCTCTGTCCACTTTAGTCTTTCCACTTTATTCTTTCCACTATAGTCTCCACTTTATTCTGTCCACTACAGTCTTTCCACTATCGTCTGTCCGCTTTAGTCTTTCCACTAATCTATGTCCACTTTAGTCTTTCCACTATAGTCTCCACTTTATTTTGTCCACTACAGTCTTTCCACTATAGTCTTTCCACTATAGTCTGTCCAATTTAGTCTTTCCACTTTAGTCTTTCCACTATAGTCTCCACTTTCTTCTGTCCACTACAGTCTTTCCACTTTAGTCTTTCCACTATTCTCTGCCCACTTTAGTCTTTCCACTTTAGTCTTTCTACTATAGTCTCCACTTTATTCTGTCCACTACAGTCTTTCCACTTTAGTCTTTCCACTATTCTCTGTTCACTTTATTCTTTCCACTATAGTCTCCACTTTATTATGTCCACTACAGTCTTTCCACTATAGTCTTTCCACTATCGTCTGTCCACTTTAGTCTTTCCACTAATCTCTATCCACTTTAGTCTTTCCACTATAGTCTCCACTTTATTCTGTCCACATTAGTCTTTCCACTACAGTCTTTCCACTATAGTCTTTCCACTATAGTCTGTCCACTTCAGTCTTTCCACTATAGTCTGTCCAGTTTAGTCTTTCCACTTTAGTCTATCCACTATAGTCTCCACTTTATTCTGTCCACTACAGTCTTCCCACTATAGTCTTTCCACTATAGTCTATCCACTTTAGTCTTTCCACTATTCTCTGTCCACTTTAGTCTTTCCACTATAGTCTCCACTTTATTCTTTCCACTACAGTCTTTCCACTATAGAGAATAGTGGAATAGTGGAAAGGAGAATAGTGGAAAGACTAAAGTGGAAAGTCTGTAGTGGACAGAATAAAGTGGAGACTATAGTGGAAAGACTAGACAGACTATAGTGGAAAGACTGGAGTGGACAGAATAAAGTGGAGACTATAGTGGAAAGACTAAAATGGACAGAAATTAGTGGAAAGACTAAAGTGGACATACGATAGTATAGTCTGTCCACTTTAGTCTTTCCACTTTAGTTTTTCCACTTTAGTCTGTCCACTTTAGTTCACTATAGTCTCCACTTTATTCTGTCCACTACAGTCTTTCCACTTTAGTCTTTCCACTATTCTCTGTCCACTTTAGTCTTTCCACTTTAGTCTTTCCACTATAGTCTCCACTTTATTCTGTTCACTACAGTCTTTCCACTATAGTCTTTTCACTATAGTCTGTCCACTTTAATCTTTCCACTATTCTCTGTCCACTTTATTCTTTCCACTTTATTCTTTCCACTATAATCTCCACTTTATTCTGTCCACTACAGTCTTTCCACTATAGTCTTTCCACTATCGTCTGTCCACTTTAGTCTTTCCACTAATTTCTGTCCACTTTAGTCTTTCCACTATAGTCTCCACTTTATTCTGTCCACTACAGTCTTTCCACTATAGTCTTTCCACTATAGTCTGTCCACTTTAGTCTTTCCACTTTAGCCTTTCCACTAATGTCTGTCCACTTCAGTCTTTCCACTGTAGTCTTTCCAATATAGTCTGTCCACTTTAGTCTTTCCACTTTAGTCTTCCCACCTTAGTCTGTCCACTTTAGTCTTTCCACTTTAGTCTGTCCACTTTAATCTTTCCACTATTCTCTGTCCACTTTAGTCCTTCCACTTTAGTCTTTCCACTTTAGTCTTTCCACTTTATTCTGTCCACTTCAGTGGGTACACTTTAGTCTGTCCACTTTAGTCTTTCCACTTTAGTCTTTCCACTACAGTCTTTCCACTATAGTCTTTCCAATATAGTCTGTCCACTTTAGTTGTGGAAAAAGTGGAAAGACTAAAGTGGATAGACTAAAGTGGAAAGACTAAAGTGGACAGACTATAGTCTTTCCACTATAGTCTTTCCACTATCGTCTGTCCACTTTAGTCTTTCCACTAATCTCTGTCCACTTTAGTCTTTCCACTTAAGTCTTTCTACTTTAGTCTCCACTTCATTCTGTCCACTACAGTCTTTCCACTTTAGTCTTTCCACTATTCCCTGTCCACTTTATTCTTTCCACTTTATTCTTTCCACTATAGTCTCCACTTTATTCTGTCCACTGCAGTCTTTCCACTATCGTCTGTCCACTTTAGTCTTTCCACTAATCTCTGTCCACTTTAGTCTTTCCACTATAGTCTCCACTTTATTTTGTCCACTACAGTCTTTCCACTATAGTCTTTCCACTATAGTCTGTCCAATTTAGTCTTTCCACTTTAGTCTTTCCACTATAGTCTCCACTTTCTTCTGTCCACTACAGTCTTTCCACTTTAGTCTTTCCACTATTCTCTGTCCACTGTAGTCTTTCCACTTTAGTCTTTCTACTATAGTCTCCACTTTATTCTGTCCACTACAGTCTTTCCACTTTAGTCTTTCCACTATTCTCTGTTCACTTTATTCTTTCCACTTTATTCTTTCCACTATAGTCTCCACTTTATTATGTCCACTACAGTCTTTCCACTATAGTCTTTCCACTATCGTCTGTCCACTTTAGTCTTTCCACTAATCTCTATCCACTTTAGTCTTTCCACTATAGTCTCCACTTTATTCTGTCCACTACAGTCTTTCCACTATAGTCTTTCCACTATAGTCTGTCTAGTCTTTCCACTATAGTCTCCACTTTATTCTGTCCACTACAGTCTTTCCACTTTAGTCTTTCCACTATTCTCTGTCCACTTTAGTCATTCACCTTTAGTCTTTCCACTATAGTCTCCACTTTATTCTGTTCACTACAGTCTTTCCACTTTAGTCTTTTCACTATAGTCTGTCCACTTTAATCTTTCCACTTTTCTCTGTCCACTTTATTCTTTCCACTTTATTCTTTCCACTATAATCTCCACTTTAGTCTGTCCACTACAGTCGTTCCACTATAGTCTTTCCACTATCGTCTGTCCACTTTAGTCTTTCCACTAATTTCTGTCCACTTTAGTCTTTCCACTATAGTCTCTACTTTATTCTGTCCACTACAGTCTTTCCACTATAGTCTTTCCACTATAGTCTGTCCACTTTAGCCTTTCCACTTTAGTCTTTCCACTAATGTCTGTCCACTTCAGTCTTTCCACTATAGTCTTTCCAATATAGTCTGTCCACTTTAGTCTTTCCACTTTAGTCTTTCCACCTTAGTCTGTCCACTTTAATCTTTCCACTATTCTCTGTCCACTTTAGTCTTTCCACTTTAGTCTTTCCACTATAGTCTCCACTTTATTCTGT
Organism: Branchinecta sandiegonensis; assembly: GCA_030848855.1. Lineage (NCBI taxonomy): Eukaryota > Metazoa > Arthropoda > Branchiopoda > Anostraca > Branchinectidae > Branchinecta > Branchinecta sandiegonensis. The sequence continues at coordinate 121,471 of JAUPMV010000083.1, read as the reverse complement.
CCACTACAGTCTTTCCACTATAGTATTTCCACTATACTCTGTCCACTTTAGTCTTTCAACTTTAATCTTTCCACTTTAGTCTGTCCACATTAGTCTTTCCACTATAGTCTGTCCACTTTAGTCTTTCCACTTTAGTCTTTCCACATTATTCTGTCCACTTCAGTGTGTACACTTTAGTCTGTCCACTGAGTCTTTCCACTTCAGTATGTCCACTATAGTCTGTCCACTTTAGTCTTTCCACTTTAGTCTTTCCACTATAGTCTCCACTTTAGTCTTTCCACTATTCTCTGTCCACTTTAGTCTTTCCACTATGGTCTCCACTTTATTCTGTCCACTACAGTCTTTCCACTATAGTCTTTCCACTATAGTCTGTCCACTTTAGTCTTTCCACTTTAGTTTTTCCACTTTAGTCTTTCCACTTTAGTCTTTTACTATAGTCTATCCACTTTAGTCTTTCCACTTTAGTTTTTCCACTTTATTCTGTCCACTTCAGTGTGTACACTTTAGTCTGTCCACTTTAGTCTTTCCACTTTAGTCTTTCCACTACAGTCTTTCCACTATAGTCTCTCCACTATAGTCTCTCCACTTTAGTCTTTCCACTTTAGTTTTTCCAATTTGGTCTGTCCACTTCAGTCTTTCCACTATAGTCTTTCCACTATAGTTTGTCCACTTTAGTCTTTCCACATTAGTTTTTCCACTTTAGTCTGTCCACTTTAGTCTTTCCACTATAGTCTATCCACTTTAGTCTTTCCACTTTAGTCTTTCCACTTTATTCTGTCCACTTCAGTGTGTACACGTTAGTCTGTCCTCTTTAGTCTTTCCACTTTAGTCTTTCCACTACAGTCTTTCCACTATAGTCTCTCCACTATAGTCTGTCCACTTTAGTCTTTCCACTTTAGTTTTTCCACTTTGGGCTGTCCACTTCAGTCTTTCCACTAAAGTCTTTCCACTTTAGTCTTTCCACTATAGTCTCCACTTTAGTCTTTCCACTATTCTCTGTCCACTTTATTCTTTCCACTATGGTCTCCACTTTATTCTGTCCACTACAGTCTTTCCACTATTGTCTTTCCACTATAGTCTGTCCACGTTAGTCTTTCCACTTTAGTTTTTCCACTTTAGTCTGTCCACTTTAGTCTTTCCACTATAGTCTATCCACTTTAGTCTTTCCACTTTAGTCTTTCCACTTTATTCTGTCCACTTCAGTGGGTACACTTTAGTCTGTCCACTTTAGTCTAAAGACTAAAGTGGGCAGAGAATAGTGGAAAGACTAAAGTGGAAAGACTGTAGTGGACAGAAGAAAGTGGAGACTATAGTGGAAAGACTAAAGTGGAAAGACTAAATTGGACAGACTATAGTGGAAAGACTATAGTGGAAAGACTATAGTGGAAAGACTAAAGTGGAAAGACTAAAGTGGACAGACTATAGTGGAAAGATTGAAGTGGAAAGACTCAGTGGACAAACTAAAGTGTACACACTGAAGTGGAGAGAATAAAGTGGAAAGACTAAACTGGAAAGACTCAAGTGGATAGACTATAGTGGAAAGACTAAAGTGGTCAGACTCAAGTGGATAGACTAAAGTGGAAAGACTAAAGTGGACAGAGGATAGTGGAAATGACTAAAGTGAAAAGACTAAAGTGGACAGACTAAAGTGAAAAGACTAAAGTGGTCAGACTCAAGTGGATAGACTAAAGTGGAAAGACTAAAGTGGACAGAGGATAGTGGAAATGACTAAAGTGGAAAGACTAAAGTGGACAGACTATAGTGGAAAGATTGAAGTGGAAAGACTAAGTGGACAGACTAATTTGGAAAGACTATAGTGGAAAGACTAAATTGGACAGACTATAGTGGAAAGACTAAAGTGGACAAAATGAAGTGAAAAGACTATAGTGGAAAGACTAAAGTGGAAAGACTAAAGTGGACAGACTATAGTGGAAAGATTGAAGCGGTAAGACTCAGTGGACAAACTAAAGTGTACACACTGAAGTGGAGAGAATAAAGTGGAAAGACTAAACTGGAAAGACTCAAGTGGATAGACTATAGTAGAAAGACTAAAGTGGACAGACCAAAGTGGAAAAACTCCACTTTAGTCTTTCCACTTTATTCTTTCCACTATAGTCTTTCCACTATAGTCTTTCCACTGTCGTCTGTCCACTTTAGTCTTTCCACTAATCTCTGTCCACTTTAGTCTTTCCACTTTATTCTTTCCACTATAGTCTCCACTTTATTCTGTCCACTACAGTCTTTCCACTATCGTCTGTCCGCTTTAGTCTTTCCACTAATCTATGTCCACTTTAGTCTTTCCACTATAGTCTCCACTTTATTTTGTCCACTACAGTCTTTCCACTATAGTCTTTCCACTATAGTCTGTCCAATTTAGTCTTTCCACTTTAGTCTTTCCACTATAGTCTCCACTTTCTTCTGTCCACTACAGTCTTTCCACTTTAGTCTTTCCACTATTCTCTGCCCACTTTAGTCTTTCCACTTTAGTCTTTCTACTATAGTCTCCACTTTATTCTGTCCACTACAGTCTTTCCACTTTAGTCTTTCCACTATTCTCTGTTCACTTTATTCTTTCCACTATAGTCTCCACTTTATTATGTCCACTACAGTCTTTCCACTATAGTCTTTCCACTATCGTCTGTCCACTTTAGTCTTTCCACTAATCTCTATCCACTTTAGTCTTTCCACTATAGTCTCCACTTTATTCTGTCCACATTAGTCTTTCCACTACAGTCTTTCCACTATAGTCTTTCCACTATAGTCTGTCCACTTCAGTCTTTCCACTATAGTCTGTCCAGTTTAGTCTTTCCACTACAGTCTTCCCACTATAGTCTTTCCACTATAGTCTATCCACTTTAGTCTTTCCACTATTCTCTGTCCACTTTAGTCTTTCCACTATAGTCTCCACTTTATTCTTTCCACTACAGTCTTTCCACTATAGAGAATAGTGGAATAGTGGAAAGGAGAATAGTGGAAAGACTAAAGTGGAAAGTCTGTAGTGGACAGAATAAAGTGGAGACTATAGTGGAAAGACTAGACAGACTATAGTGGAAAGACTGGAGTGGACAGAATAAAGTGGAGACTATAGTGGAAAGACTAAAATGGACAGAAATTAGTGGAAAGACTAAAGTGGACATACGATAGTATAGTCTGTCCACTTTAGTCTTTCCACTTTAGTTTTTCCACTTTAGTCTGTCCACTTTAGTTCACTATAGTCTCCACTTTATTCTGTCCACTACAGTCTTTCCACTTTAGTCTTTCCACTATTCTCTGTCCACTTTAGTCTTTCCACTTTAGTCTTTCCACTATAGTCTCCACTTTATTCTGTTCACTACAGTCTTTCCACTATAGTCTTTTCACTATAGTCTGTCCACTTTAATCTTTCCACTATTCTCTGTCCACTTTATTCTTTCCACTTTATTCTTTCCACTATAATCTCCACTTTATTCTGTCCACTACAGTCTTTCCACTATAGTCTTTCCACTATCGTCTGTCCACTTTAGTCTTTCCACTAATTTCTGTCCACTTTAGTCTTTCCACTATAGTCTCCACTTTATTCTGTCCACTACAGTCTTTCCACTATAGTCTTTCCACTATAGTCTGTCCACTTTAGTCTTTCCACTTTAGCCTTTCCACTAATGTCTGTCCACTTCAGTCTTTCCACTGTAGTCTTTCCAATATAGTCTGTCCACTTTAGTCTTTCCACTTTAGTCTTCCCACCTTAGTCTGTCCACTTTAGTCTTTCCACTTTAGTCTGTCCACTTTAATCTTTCCACTATTCTCTGTCCACTTTAGTCCTTCCACTTTAGTCTTTCCACTTTAGTCTTTCCACTTTATTCTGTCCACTTCAGTGGGTACACTTTAGTCTGTCCACTTTAGTCTTTCCACTTTAGTCTTTCCACTACAGTCTTTCCACTATAGTCTTTCCAATATAGTCTGTCCACTTTAGTTGTGGAAAAAGTGGAAAGACTAAAGTGGATAGACTAAAGTGGAAAGACTAAAGTGGACAGACTATAGTCTTTCCACTATAGTCTTTCCACTATCGTCTGTCCACTTTAGTCTTTCCACTAATCTCTGTCCACTTTAGTCTTTCCACTTAAGTCTTTCTACTTTAGTCTCCACTTCATTCTGTCCACTACAGTCTTTCCACTTTAGTCTTTCCACTATTCCCTGTCCACTTTATTCTTTCCACTTTATTCTTTCCACTATAGTCTCCACTTTATTCTGTCCACTGCAGTCTTTCCACTATCGTCTGTCCACTTTAGTCTTTCCACTAATCTCTGTCCACTTTAGTCTTTCCACTATAGTCTCCACTTTATTTTGTCCACTACAGTCTTTCCACTATAGTCTTTCCACTATAGTCTGTCCAATTTAGTCTTTCCACTTTAGTCTTTCCACTATAGTCTCCACTTTCTTCTGTCCACTACAGTCTTTCCACTTTAGTCTTTCCACTATTCTCTGTCCACTGTAGTCTTTCCACTTTAGTCTTTCTACTATAGTCTCCACTTTATTCTGTCCACTACAGTCTTTCCACTTTAGTCTTTCCACTATTCTCTGTTCACTTTATTCTTTCCACTTTATTCTTTCCACTATAGTCTCCACTTTATTATGTCCACTACAGTCTTTCCACTATAGTCTTTCCACTATCGTCTGTCCACTTTAGTCTTTCCACTAATCTCTATCCACTTTAGTCTTTCCACTATAGTCTCCACTTTATTCTGTCCACTACAGTCTTTCCACTATAGTCTTTCCACTATAGTCTGTCTAGTCTTTCCACTATAGTCTCCACTTTATTCTGTCCACTACAGTCTTTCCACTTTAGTCTTTCCACTATTCTCTGTCCACTTTAGTCATTCACCTTTAGTCTTTCCACTATAGTCTCCACTTTATTCTGTTCACTACAGTCTTTCCACTTTAGTCTTTTCACTATAGTCTGTCCACTTTAATCTTTCCACTTTTCTCTGTCCACTTTATTCTTTCCACTTTATTCTTTCCACTATAATCTCCACTTTAGTCTGTCCACTACAGTCGTTCCACTATAGTCTTTCCACTATCGTCTGTCCACTTTAGTCTTTCCACTAATTTCTGTCCACTTTAGTCTTTCCACTATAGTCTCTACTTTATTCTGTCCACTACAGTCTTTCCACTATAGTCTTTCCACTATAGTCTGTCCACTTTAGCCTTTCCACTTTAGTCTTTCCACTAATGTCTGTCCACTTCAGTCTTTCCACTATAGTCTTTCCAATATAGTCTGTCCACTTTAGTCTTTCCACTTTAGTCTTTCCACCTTAGTCTGTCCACTTTAATCTTTCCACTATTCTCTGTCCACTTTAGTCTTTCCACTTTAGTCTTTCCACTATAGTCTCCACTTTATTCTGTCCACTACAGTCTTTCCACTATAGTATTTCCACTATACTCTGTCCACTTTAGTCTTTCAACTTTAATCTTTCCACTTTAGTCTGTCCACATTAGTCTTTCCACTATAGTCTGTCCACTTTAGTCTTTCCACTTTAGTCTTTCCACATTATTCTGTCCACTTCAGTGTGTACACTTTAGTCTGTCCACTGAGTCTTTCCACTTCAGTATGTCCACTATAGTCTGTCCACTTTAGTCTTTCCACTTTAGTCTTTCCACTATAGTCTCCACTTTAGTCTTTCCACTATTCTCTGTCCACTTTAGTCTTTCCACTATGGTCTCCACTTTATTCTGTCCACTACAGTCTTTCCACTATAGTCTTTCCACTATAGTCTGTCCACTTTAGTCTTTCCACTTTAGTTTTTCCACTTTAGTCTTTCCACTTTAGTCTTTTACTATAGTCTATCCACTTTAGTCTTTCCACTTTAGTTTTTCCACTTTATTCTGTCCACTTCAGTGTGTACACTTTAGTCTGTCCACTTTAGTCTTTCCACTTTAGTCTTTCCACTACAGTCTTTCCACTATAGTCTCTCCACTATAGTCTCTCCACTTTAGTCTTTCCACTTTAGTTTTTCCAATTTGGTCTGTCCACTTCAGTCTTTCCACTATAGTCTTTCCACTATAGTTTGTCCACTTTAGTCTTTCCACATTAGTTTTTCCACTTTAGTCTGTCCACTTTAGTCTTTCCACTATAGTCTATCCACTTTAGTCTTTCCACTTTAGTCTTTCCACTTTATTCTGTCCACTTCAGTGTGTACACGTTAGTCTGTCCTCTTTAGTCTTTCCACTTTAGTCTTTCCACTACAGTCTTTCCACTATAGTCTCTCCACTATAGTCTGTCCACTTTAGTCTTTCCACTTTAGTTTTTCCACTTTGGGCTGTCCACTTCAGTCTTTCCACTAAAGTCTTTCCACTTTAGTCTTTCCACTATAGTCTCCACTTTAGTCTTTCCACTATTCTCTGTCCACTTTATTCTTTCCACTATGGTCTCCACTTTATTCTGTCCACTACAGTCTTTCCACTATTGTCTTTCCACTATAGTCTGTCCACGTTAGTCTTTCCACTTTAGTTTTTCCACTTTAGTCTGTCCACTTTAGTCTTTCCACTATAGTCTATCCACTTTAGTCTTTCCACTTTAGTCTTTCCACTTTATTCTGTCCACTTCAGTGGGTACACTTTAGTCTGTCCACTTTAGTCTTTCCACTTTAGTCTTTCCACTACAGTCTTTCCACTATAGTCTCTCCACTATAGTCTGTCCACTTTAGTCTTTCCACTTTAGTCTTTCCACTATTCTCTGTCCACTTTAGTCTTTCCACTTTAGTCTTTCCACTATAGTCTTTCCACTATAGTCTCCACTTTAGTCTTTCCACTATTCTCTGTCCACTTTAGTCTTTCCACTATGGTCTTCACTTTATTCTGTCCACTACAGTTTTTCCACTATTGTCTTTCCACTATAGTCTGTCCACTTTAGTCTTTCCACTTTAGTTTTTCCACTTTAGTCTGTCCACTTCAGTCTTTCCACTATAGTCTATCCACTTTAGTCTTTCCACTTGATTCTGTCCACTTCAGTGGGTACACTTTAGTCTTTCCACTACAGTCTTTCCACTATAGTCTTTCCACTATAGTCTGTCCACTTTAGTCTTTCCACTTTAGTTTTTCCACTTTAGTCTTTCCACTTTAGTCTTTTACTATAGTCTATCCACTTTAGTCTTTCCACTTTAGTTTTTCCACTGTATTCTGTCCACTTCAGTGTGTTCACTTTAGTCTGTCCACTTTAGTCTTTCCACTTTAGTCTTTCCACTACAGTCTTACCACTATAGTCTCTCCACTATAGTCTGTCCACTTTAGTCTTTCCACTTTAGTTTTTCCACTTTGGTCTGTCCACTTCAGTCTTTCCACTATAGTCTTTCCACTATAGTTTGTCCACTTTAGTCTTTCCACATTAGTTTTTCCACTTTAGTCTGTCCACTTTAGTCTTTCCACTATAGTCTATCCACTTTAGTCTTTCCACTTTAGTCTTTCCACTTTATTCTGTCCACTTCAGTGTGTACACGTTAGTCTGTCCTCTTTAGTCTTTCCACTTTAGTCTTTCCACTACAGTCTTTCCACTATAGTCTCTCCACTATAGTCTGTCCACTTTAGTCTTTCCACTTTAGTTTTTCCACTTTGGGCTGTCCACTTCAGTCTTTCCACTAAAGTCTTTCCACTTTAGTCTTTCCACTATAGTCTCCACTTTAGTCTTTCCACTATTCTCTGTCCACTTTAGTCTTTCCACTATGGTCTCCACTTTATTCTGTCCACTACAGTCTTTCCACTATTGTCTTTCCACTATAGTCTGTCCATGTTAGTCTTTCCACTTTAGTTTTTCCACTTTAGTCTGTCCACTTTAGTCTTTCCACTATAGTCTATCCACTTTAGTCTTTCCACTTTAGTCTTTCCACTTTATTCTGTCCACTTCAGTGGGTACACTTTAGTCTGTCCACTTTAGTCTTTCCACTTTAGTCTTTCCACTACAGTCTTTCCACTATAGTCTCTCCACTATAGTCTGTCCACTTTAGTCTTTCCACTTTAGTCTTTCCACTATTCTCTGTCCACTTTAGTCTTTCCACTTTAGTCTTTCCACTATAGTCTTTCCACTATAGTCTCCACTTTAGTCTTTCCACTATTCTCTGTCCACTTTAGTCTTTCCACTATGGTCTTCACTTTATTCTGTCCACTACAGTCTTTCCACTATTGTCTTTCCACTAAAGTCTGTCCAGTATAGTCTTTCCACTTTAGTCTTTCCACTATAGTCTCCACTTTATTCTGTCCACTACAGTCTTTCCACTATTCTCTGTCGACTTTGGTCTTTCCACTTTAGTCTTTCCACTATAGTCTCCACTTTATTCTGTTCACTACAGTCTTTCCACTATAATCTTTTCACTATAGTCTGTCCACTTTTATCTTTCCACTATTCTCTGTCCACTTTATTCTTTCCACTTTATTCTTTCCACTATAATCTCCACTTTATTCTGCCCACTACAGTCTTTCCACTATATTCTTTCCACTATCGTCTGTCCACTTTAGTCTTTCCACTAATTTCTGTCCACTTTAGTCTTTCCACTATAGTCTCCACTTTATTCTGTCTACTACAGTCTTTCCACTATAGTCTTTCCACTTTAGTCTGTCCACATTAGTCTTTCCACTATAGTCTGTCCACTTTAGTCTTTCCACTTTAGTCTTTCCACATTATTCTGTCCACTTCAGTGTGTACACTCTAGTCTGTCCACTGAGTCTTTCCACTTCAGTATGTCCACTATAGTCTGTCCACTTTAGTCTTTCCACTTTAGTCTTTCCACTATAGTCTCCACTTTAGTCTTTCCACTATTCTCTGTCCACTTTAGTCTTTCCACTATGGTCTCCACTTTATTCTGTCCACTACAGTCTTTCCACTATAGTCTTTCCACTATAGTCTGTCCACTTTAGTCTTTCCACTTTAGTTTTTCCACTTTAGTCTTTCCACTTTAGTCTTTTACTATAGTCTATCCACTTTAGTCTTTCCACTTTAGTTTTTCCACTTTATTCTGTCCACTTCAGTGTGTACACTTTAGTCTGTCCACTTTAGTCTTTCAACTTTAGTCTTTCCACTACAGTCTTTCCACTATAGTCTCTCCACTATAGTCTGTCCACTTTAGTCTTTCCACTTTAGTTTTTCCACTTTGGTCTGTCCACTTCAGTCTTTCCACTATAGTCTTTCCACTATAGTTTGTCCACTTTAGTCTTTCCACATTAGTTTTTCCACTTTAGTCTGTCCACTTTAGTCTTTCCACTATAGTCTATCCACTTTAGTCTTTCCATTTTAGTCTTTCCACTTTATTCTGTCCACGTCAGTGTGTACACGTTAGTCTGTCCTCTTTAGTCTTTCCACTTTAGTCTTTCCACTACAGTCTTTCCACTATAGTCTCTCCACTATAGTCTGTCCACTTTAGTCTTTCCACTTTAGTTTTTCCACTTTGGTCTGTCCACTTCAGTCTTTCCACTATAGTCTTTCCACTATAGTTTGTCCACTTTAGTCTTTCCACATTAGTTTTTCCACTTTAGTCTGTCCACTTTAGTCTTTCCACTATAGTCTATCCACTTTAGTCTTTCCACTTTAGTCTTTCCACTTTATTCTGTCCACTTCAGTGTGTACACGTTAGTCTGTCCTCTTTAGTCTTTCCACTTTAGTCTCTCCACTATAGTCTGTCCACTTTAGTCTTTCCACTTTAGTTTTTCCACTTTGGGCTGTCCACTTCAGTCTTTCCACTAAAGTCTTTCCACTTTAGTCTTTCCACTATAGTCTCCACTTTAGTCTTTCCACTATTCTCTGTCCACTTTAGTCTTTCCACTATGGTCTCCACTTTATTCTGTCCACTACAGTCTTTCCACTATAGTCTTTCCACTTTAGTCTGTCCACAATAGTCTTTCCACTATAGTCTGTCCACTTTAGTCTTTCCACTTTAGTCTTTCCACATTATTCTGTCCACTTCAGTGTGTACACTTTAGTCTGTCCACTGAGTCTTTCCACTTCAGTATGTCCACTATAGTCTGTCCACTTTAGTCTTTCCATTTTAGTCTTTCCACTATAGTCTGTCCACTTTAGTCTTTCCACTTTAGTTTTTCCACTTTGGTCTGTCCACTTCAGTCTCCTTCAGTCTTCAGTCTCCACTTTAGTCTTTCCACTATTCTCTGTCCACTTTAGTCTTTCCACTATGGTCTCCACTTTATTCTGTCCACTACAGTCTTTCCACTATTGTCTTTCCACTATAGTCTGTCCACGTTAGTCTGTCCACTTTAGTTTTTCCACTTTAGTCTGTCCACTTTAGTCTTTCCACTATAGTCTATCCACTTTAGTCTTTCCACTTTAGTCTTTCCACTTTATTCTGTCCATTTCAGTGGGTACACTTTAGTCTGTCCACTTTAGTCTTTCCACTTTAGTCTTTCCACTACAGTCTTTCCACTATAGTCTCTCCACTATAGTCTGTCCACTTTAGTCTTTCCAATTTAGTCTTTCCACTATTCTCTGTCCACTTTAGTCTTTCCACTTTAGTCTTTCCACTATAGTCTTTCCACTATAGTCTCCACTTTAGTCTTTCCACTATTCTCTGTCCACTTTAGTCTTTCCACTATGGTCTTCACTTTGTTCTGTCCACTACAGTCTTTCCACTATAGTCTCTCCACTATAGTCTGTCCACTTTAGTCTTTCCACTTTAGTTTTTCCACTTTGGTCTGTCCACTTCAGTCTTTCCACTATAGTCTGTCCAGTATAGTCTTTCACTTTAGTCTTTCCACTATAGTCTCCACTTTATTCTGTCCACTACAGTCTTTCCACTTTAGTCTTTCCACTATTCTCTGTCGACTTTAGTCTTTCCACTTTAGTCTTTCCACTATAGTCTCCACTTTATTCTTTTCACTACAGTCTTTCCACTATAGTCTTTTCACTATAATCTGTCCACTTTTATCTTTCCACTATTCTCTGTCCACTTTATTCTTTCCACTTTATTCTTTCCACTATAATCTCCACTTTATTCTGCCCACTACAGTCTTTCCACTATAGTCTTTCCACTATCGTCTGTCCACTTTAGTCTTTCCACTAATTTCTGTCCACTTTAGTCTTTCCACTATAGTCTCCACTTTATTCTCTCTACTACAGTCTTTCCACTATAGTCTTTCCACTTTAGTCTGTCCACTTTAGTCTTTCCACTTTAGTCTTTCCACTATAGTCTGTCCACTTCAGTCTTTCCACTATAGTCTGTCCAGTTTAGTCTTTCCACTTTAGTCTTTCCACTATAGTCTCCACTTTATTCTGTCCACTACAGTCTTCCCACTATAGTCTTTCCACTATAGTCTATCCACTTTAGTCTTTCCACTATTCTCTGTCCACTTTAGTCTTTAGTGGAATAGTGGAAAGGAGAATAGTGGAAAGACTAAAGTGGAAAGACTGTAGTGGACAGAATAAAGTGGAAACTATAGTGGAAAGAATAGACAGACTATGGTGGAAAGACTGTAGTGGACAGAATAAAGTGGAGACTATAGTGGAAAGACTAAAGTGGACAGAAATTAGTGGAAAGACTAAAGTGGACAGACGTTAGTATAGTCTGTCCACTTTAGTCTGTCCACTTTAGTTCACTATAGTCTCCACTTTCTTTTGTCCACTACAGTCTTTCCACTTTAGTCTTTCCACTATTCTCTGTCCACTTTAGTCTTTCCACTTTAGTCTTTCCACTATAGTCTCCACTTTATTCTGTTCACTACAGTCTTTCCACTATAGTCTTTTCACTATAGTCTGTCCACTTTAATCTTTCCACTATTCTCTGTCCACTTTATTCTTTCCACTTTATTCTTTCCACTATAATCTCCACTTTATTCTGTCCACTACAGTCTTTCCACTATAGTCTTTCCACTATCGTCTATCCACTTTAGTCTTTCCACTAATTTCTGTCCACTTTAGTCTTTCCACTATAGTCTCCACTTTATTCTGTCCACTACAGTCTTTCCACTATAGTCTTTCCACTATAGTCTGTCCACTTTAGTCTTTCCACTTTAGTCTTTCCACTAATGTCTGTCCACTTCAGTCTTTCCACTATAGTCTTTCCAATATAGTCTGTCTACTTTAGTCTTTCCACTTTAGTCTTTCCACCTTAGTCTGTCCACTTTAGTCTTTCCACTATAGTCTGTCCACTTTAATCTTTCCACTATTCCCTGTCCACTTTAGTCTTTCCACTTTAGTCTTTCCACTTTAGTCTTTCCACTTTATTCTGTCCACTTCAGTGGGTACACTTTAGTCTGTCCACTTTAGTCTTTCCACTTTAGTCTTTCCACTACAGTCTTTCCACTATAGTCTCTCCACTATAGTCTGTCCACTTTAGTCTTTCCACTTTAGTTTTTCCACTTTGTTCTGTCCACTTCAGTCTTTCCACTATAGTCTGTCCAGTATAGTCTTTCCACTTTAGTCTTTCCACTATAGTCTCCACTTTATTCTGTCCACTACAGTCTTTCCACTATAGTCTTTCCACTATAGTCTATCCACTTTAGTCTTTCCACTATTCTCTGTCCACTTTAGTCTTTCCACTATAGTCTCCTCTTTATTCTGTCCACTACAGTCTTTCCACTATAGTCTTTCCACTATAGTCTGTCCACTTTAGTCTTTCCACTTTAGTCTTTCCACTATAGTCTCCACTTTATTCTGTCCACTACAGTCTTTCCACTATAGTCTTTCCACTTTAGTCTTTCCACTATTCTCTGTCAACTTTAGTCTTTCCACTATAGTCTCCACTTTATTCTGTCCACTACAGTCTTTCCACTATAGTTTGTCCACTTTAGTCTTTCCACTATTCTCTGTCCACTTTAGTCTTTCCACTATACTCTCCACTTTATTCTGTCCACTACAGTCTTTCCACTATAGTCTTTCCAATATAGTCTGTCCACTTTAGTTGTGAAAAAAGTGGAAAGACTAAAGGGGATAGACTATAGTGGAAAGACAAAAGTGGACAGACTAAAGTGGAAAAACTCCACTTTAGTCTTTCCACTTTATTCTTTCCACTATAGTCTCCACTTTAGTCTGTCCACTACAGTCTTTCCACTATAGTCTTTTCACTATAGTCTGTCCACTTTAGTCTTTCCACTTTAGTCTTTCCACCATAGTCTGTCCACTTCAGTCTTTCCACTATAGTTTGTCCAGTTTAGTCTTTCCACTTTAGTCTTTCCACTATAGTCTTTCCACTATCGTCTGTCCACTTTAGTCTTTCCACTAATCTCTGTCCACTTTAGTCTTTCCACTATAGTTTTCACTTTATTCTGTCCACTACAGTCTTTCCACTATAGTCTTTCCACTATAGTCTGTCCACTTTAGTCTTTCCACTTTAGTCTTTCCACTATAGTCTGTCCACTTCAGTCTTTCCACTATAGTCTGTCCAGTTTAGTCTTTCCACTTTAGTCTTTCCAATTTAGTCTTTCCACTATTCTCTGTCCACTTTAGTCTTTCCACTTTAGGTTTTCTACTATAGTCTCCACTTTATTCTGTCCACTACAGTCTTTCCACTTTAGTCTTTCCACTATTCTCTGTCCACTTTATTCTTTCCACTATAGTCTCCACTTTATTCTGTCCACTACAGTCTTTCCACTATAATCTTTCCACTATCGTCTGTCCACTTTAGTCTTTCCACTAATCTCTGTCCACTTTAGTCTTTCCACTATAGTCTCCACTTAATTCTGTCCACTACAGTCTTTCCACTATTCTCTGTCCACTTTATTCTTTCCACTTTATTCTTTCCACAATAGTCTCCACTTTATTCTGTCCACTACAGTCTTTCCACTATAGTATTTCCACTATCGTCTGTCCACTTTAGTCTTTCCACTAATCTCTGTCCACTTTAGTCTTTCCACTATAGTCTCCACTTTATTCTGTCCACTACAGTCTTTCCACAATAGTCTTTCCACTATAGTCTATCCACTTTAGTCTTTCCACTATTCTCTGTCCACTTTAGTCTTTCCACTATAGTCTCCACTTTATTCTGTCCACTACAGTCTTTCCACTTTAGTCTTTCCACTATTCTCTGTCCACTTTAGTCTGTCCACTTTAGCCTTTCCACTATACTCTCTACTTTATTCTGCCCACTACAGTCTTTCCACTATAGTCTTTCCAATATAGTCTGTCCACTTTAGTCTTTCCACTTTAGTCTTTCCACCTTAGTCTTTCCACTATCGTCTGTCCACTTTAGTCTTTCCACTAATCTCTGTCTACTTTAGTCTTTCCACTATAGTCTCCACTTTATTCTGTCCACTACAGTCTTTCCACTATAGTCTTTCCACTATAGTCTATCCACTTTAGTCTTTCCACTATTCTCTGTCCACTTTAGTCTTTCCACTATAGTCTCCACTTTATTCTGTCCACTACAGTCTTTCCACTTTAGTCTTTCCACTATTCTCTGTCCACTTTAGTCTGTCCACTTTAGCCTTTCCACTATACTCTCTACTTTATTCTGTCCACTACAGTCTTTCCACTATAGTCTTTCCAATATAGTCTGTCCACTTTAGTCTTTCCACTTTAGTCTTTCCACCTTAGTCTTTCCACTATAGTCTGTCCACTATAGTCTTTCCACTATCGTCTGTTCACTTTAGTCTTTCCACTAATCTCTGTCCACTTTAGTCTTTCCACTATTCTCTGTCCACTTTAGTCTTTCCACTATAGTCTCCACTTTATTTTGTCCACTACAGTCTTTCCACTATAGTCTTTCCACTATAGTCTGTCCAATTTAGTCTTTCCACTTTAGTCTTTCCACTATAGTCTCCACTTTATTCTGTCCACTACAGTCTTTCCACTTTAGTCTTTCCACTATTCTCTGTCCACTTTAGTCTTTCCACTTTAGTCTTTCTACTATAGTCTCCACTTTATTCTGTCCACTACAGTCTTTCCACTTTAGTCTTTCCACTATTCTCTGTCCTCTTTATTCTTTCCACTTTATTCTTTCCACTATAGTCTCCACTTTATTCTGTCCACCACAGTCTTTCCACTATAGTCTTTCCCCTATCGTCTGTCCACTTTAGTCTTTCCACTAATCTCTATCCACTTTAGTCTTTCCACTATGGTCTCCACTTTATTCTGTCCACTACAATCTTTCCACTATAGTCTTTCCACTATAGTCTGTCCACTTCATTCTTTCCACTATAGTCTGTCCAGTTTAGTCTTCCCACTTTAGTCTTTCCACTTTAGTCTTTCTACTATGGTCTCCACTTTATTCTGTCCACTTTAGTCTTTCTACTATAGTCTCCACTTTATTCTGTCCACTACACTCTTTCCACTTTAGTCTTTCCACTATTCTCTGTCCACTTTATTCTTTCCACTTTATTCTTTCCACTATAGTCTCCACTTTATTCTGTCCACTACAGTCTTTCCACTATAGTCTTTCCACTATCGTCTGTCCACTTTAGTCTTTCCACTAATCTCTGTCCACTTTAGTCTTTCCACTATAGTCTCCACTTTATTCTGTCCACTACAGTCTTTCCACTATAGTCTTTCCACTATTCTCTGTCCACTTTAGTCTTTCCACTTTAGTCTTTCCACTATAGTCTCCACTTTATTCTGTCCAGTACACTCTTTCCACTATAGTCTTTCCACTATAGTTTATCCACTTTAGTCTTTCCACTATTCACTGTCCACTTTAGTCTTTCCACTATAGTTTCCACTTTATTCTCTCCACTACAGTCTTTCCACTATAGTCTTTCCATTATAGTCTGTCCACTTTAGTCTTTCCACTATTCTCTGTCCACTTTAGTCTTTCCACTATACTCTCCACTTTATTCTGTCCACTACAGTCTTTCCACTATAGTCTTTCCAATTTAGTCTGTCCACTTTAGTCTTTCCACTTTAGTCTTTCCACCTTAGTCTGTCCACTTTAGTCTTTCCACTATAGTCTGTACACATTAGTCTTTCCACTATTCTCTGTCCACTTTAGTCTTTCTACTTTAGTCTTTCCACGATAGTCTCCACTTTATTCTGTCCAATACAGTCTTTCCGCTATAGTCTTTCCACTATAATCTTTCCAATTTAGTCTGTCCACTTTAGTCTTTCCACTTTAGTCTTTTCACCTTAGTCTGTCCACTTTAGTCTTTCCACTATAGTCTTTCCACTATAGTCTGTCCACTTTAGTCTTTCCACTTTAGTTTTGCCACTTTAGTCTGCCCACTTCAGACTTTCCATGATAGTCCGTCCACTTTAGTCTTTCCTCTTTAGTCTTTCCAGTATAGTCTCCACTTTATTATGTCCACTACAGTCTTTCCACTATAGTCTTTCCACTATAGTCTGTCCACTTTAGTCTTTCCACTATTCTTTGTCCACTTTAGTCTTTCCACTATACTCTCCACTTTATTCTGTCCACTACAGTCTTTCCACTATAGTCTTTCCACTATAGTTTGTCCACTTTAGTCTTTCCACTTTAGTCTTTCCACCTTAGTCTGTCCACTTTAGTCTTTCCACTATAGTCTGTCCACTTCAGTCTTTCTACTATAGTCTGTCCAGTTTAGTCTTTCCACTTTAGTCTTTCCACTATAGTCTCCACTTTATTCTGTCCACTACAGTCTTCCCACTATAGTCTTTCCACTATAGTCTATCCACTTTAGTCTTTCCACTATTCTCTGTCCACTTTAGTCTTTAGTGGAATAGTGGAAAGGAGAATAGTGGAAAGACTAAAGTGGAAAGACTGTAGTGGACAGAATAAAGTGGAGACTATAGTGGAAAGACTAGACAGACTATGGTGGAAAGACTGTAGTGGACAGAATAAAGTCGAGACTATAGTGGAAAGACTAAAGTGGACAGAAATTAGTGGAAAGACTAAAGTGGACAGACGTTAGTATAGTCTGTCCACTTTAGTCTTTCCACTTTAGTTTTTCCACTTTAGTCTGTCCACTTTAGTTCACTATAGTCTCCACTTTATTTTGTCCACTACAGTCTTTCCACTTTAGTCTTTCCACTATTCTCTGTCCACTTTAGTCTTTCCACTTTAGTCTTTCCACTATAGTCTCCACTTTATTCTGTTCACTACAGTCTTTCCACTATAGTCTTTTCACTATAGTCTGTCCACTTTAATCTTTCCACTATTCTCTGTCCACTTTATTCTTTCCACTTTATTCTTTCCACTATAATCTCCACTTTATTCTGTCCACTACAGTCTTTCCACTATAGTCTTTCCACTATCGTCTATCCACTTTAGTCTTTCCACTAATTTCTGTCCACTTTAGTCTTTCCACTATAGTCTCCACTTTATTCTGTCCACTACAGTCTTTCCACTATAGTCTTTCCACTATAGTCTGTCCACTTTAGTCTTTCCACTTTAGTCTTTCCACTAATGTCTGTCCACTTCAGTCTTTCCACTATAGTCTTTCCAATATAGTCTGTCCACTTTAGTCTTTCCACTTTAGTCTTTCCACCTTAGTCTGTCCACTTTAGTCTTTCCACTATAGTCTGTCCACTTTAATCTTTCCACTATTCCCTGTCCACTTTAGTCTTTCCACTTTAGTCTTTCCACTTTAGTCTTTCCACTTTATTCTGTCCACTTCAGTGGGTACACTTTAGTCTGTCCACTTTAGTCTTTCCACTTTAGTCTTTCCACTACAGTCTTTCCACTATAGTCTCTCCACTATAGTCTGTCCACTTTAGTCTTTCCACTTTAGTTTTTCCACTTTGTTCTGTCCACTTCAGTCTTTCCACTATAGTCTGTCCAGTATAGTCTTTCCACTTTAGTCTTTCCACTATAGTCTCCACTTTATTCTGTCCACTACAGTCTTTCCACTATAGTCTTTCCACTATAGTCTATCCACTTTAGTCTTTCCACTATTCTCTGTCCACTTTAGTCTTTCCACTATAGTCTCCTCTTTATTCTGTCCACTACAGTCTTTCCACTATAGTCTTTCCACTATAGTCTGTCCACTTTAGTCTTTCCACTTTAGTCTTTCCACTATAGTCTCCACTTTATTCTGTCCACTACAGTCTTTCCACTATAGTCTTTCCACTTTAGTCTTTCCACTATTCTCTGTCAACTTTAGTCTTTCCACTATAGTCTCCACTTTATTCTGTCCACTACAGTCTTTCCACTATAGTATTTCCACTATCGTCTGTCCACTTTAGTCTTTCCACTATTCTCTGTCCACTTTAGTCTTTCCACTATAGTCTCCACTTTATTTTGTCCACTACAGTCTTTCCACTATAGTCTTTCCACTATAGTCTGTCCAATTTAGTCTTTCCACTTTTGTCTTTCCACTATAGTCTCCACTTTATTCTGTCCACTATAGTCTATCCACTTTAGTCTTTCCACTATTCTCTGTCCACTTTAGTCTTTCCACTATAGTCTCCTCTTTATTCTGTCCACTACAGTCTTTCCACTATAGTCTTTCCACTATAGTCTGTCCACTTTAGTCTTTCCACTTTAGTCTTTCCACTATAGTCTCCACTTTATTCTGTCCACTACAGTCTTTCCACTATAGTCTTTCCACTTTAGTCTTTCCACTATTCTCTGTCAACTTTAGTCTTTCCACTATAGTCTCCACTTTATTCTGTCCACTACAATCTTTCCACTATAGTTTGTCCACTTTAGTCTTTCCACTATTCTCTGTCCACTTTAGTCTTTCCACTATACTCTCCACTTTATTCTGTCCACTACAGTCTTTCCACTATAGTCTTTCCAATATAGTCTGTCCACTTTAGTTGTGGAAAAAGTGGAAAGACTAAAGGGGATAGACTATAGTGGAAAGACAAAAGTGGACAGACTAAAGTGGAAAAACTCCACTTTAGTCTTTCCACTTTATTCTTTCCACTATAGTCTCCACTTTAGTCTGTCCACTACAGTCTTTCCACTATAGTCTTTTCACTATAGTCTGTCCACTTTAGTCTTTCCACTTTAGTCTTTCCACCATAGTCTGTCCACTTCAGTCTTTCCACTATAGTTTGTCCAGTTTAGTCTTTCCACTTTAGTCTTTCCACTATAGTCTTTCCACTATCGTCTGTCCACTTTAGTCTTTCCACTAATCTCTGTCCACTTTAGTCTTTCCACTATAGTTTTCACTTTATTCTGTCCACTACAGTCTTTCCACTATAGTCTTTCCACTATAGTCTGTCCACTTTAGTCTTTCCACTTTAGTCTTTCCACTATAGTCTGTCCACTTCAGTCTTTCCACTATAGTCTGTCCAGTTTAGTCTTTCCACTTTAGTCTTTCCAATTTAGTCTTTCCACTATTCTCTGTCCACTTTAGTCTTTCCACTTTAGGTTTTCTACTATAGTCTCCACTTTATTCTGTCCACTACAGTCTTTCCACTTTAGTCTTTCCACTATTCTCTGTCCACTTTATTCTTTCCACTATAGTCTCCACTTTATTCTGTCCACTACAGTCTTTCCACTATAATCTTTCCACTATCGTCTGTCCACTTTAGTCTTTCCACTAATCTCTGTCCACTTTAGTCTTTCCACTATAGTCTCCACTTAATTCTGTCCACTACAGTCTTTCCACTATTCTCTGTCCACTTTATTCTTTCCACTTTATTCTTTCCACAACAGTCTCCACTTTATTCTGTCCACTACAGTCTTTCCACTATAGTATTTCCACTATCGTCTGTCCACTTTAGTCTTTCCACTAATCTCTGTCCACTTTAGTCTTTCCACTATAGTCTCCACTTTATTCTGTCCACTACAGTCTTTCCACTATAGTCTTTCCACTATAGTCTATCCACTTTAGTCTTTCCACTATTCTCTGTTCACTTTAGTCTTTCCACTATAGTCTCCACTTTATTCTGTCCACTACAGTCTTTCCACTTTAGTCTTTCCACTATTCTCTGTCCACTTTAGCCTTTCCACTATACTCTCTACTTTATTCTGCCCACTACAGTCTTTCCACTATAGTCTTTCCAATATAGTCTGTCCACTTTAGTCTTTCCACTTTAGTCTTTCCACCTTAGTCTTTCCACTATCGTCTGTCCACTTTAGTCTTTCCACTAATCTCTGTCTACTTTAGTCTTTCCACTATAGTCTCCACTTTATTCTGTCCACTACAGTCTTTCCACTATAGTCTTTCCACTATAGTCTATCCACTTTAGTCTTTCCACTATTCTCTGTCCACTTTAGTCTTTCCACTATAGTCTCCACTTTATTCTGTCCACTACAGTCTTTCCACTTTAGTCTTTCCACTATTCTCTGTCCACTTTAGTCTGTCCACTTTAGCCTTTCCACTATACTCTCTACTTTATTCTGTCCACTACAGTCTTTCCACTATAGTCTTTCCAATATAGTCTGTCCACTTTAGTCTTTCCACTTTAGTCTTTCCACCTTAGTCTTTCCACTATAGTCTGTCCACTATAGTCTTTCCACTATCGTCTGTTCACTTTAGTCTTTCCACTAATCTCTGTCCACTTTAGTCTTTCCACTATTCTCTGTCCACTTTAGTCTTTCCACTATAGTCTCCACTTTATTTTGTCCACTACAGTCTTTCCACTATAGTCTTTCCACTATAGTCTGTCCAATTTAGTCTTTCCACTTTAGTCTTTCCACTATAGTCTCCACTTTATTCTGTCCACTACAGTCTTTCCACTTTAGTCTTTCCACTATTCTCTGTCCACTTTAGTCTTTCCACTTTAGTCTTTCTACTATAGTCTCCACTTTATTCTGTCCACTACAGTCTTTCCACTTTAGTCTTTCCACTATTCTCTGTCCTCTTTATTCTTTCCACTTTATTCTTTCCACTATAGTCTCCACTTTATTCTGTCCACCACAGTCTTTCCACTATAGTCTTTCCCCTATCGTCTGTCCACTTTAGTCTTTCCACTAATCTCTATCCACTTTAGTCTTTCCACTATGGTCTCCACTTTATTCTGTCCACTACAATCTTTCCACTATAGTCTTTCCACTATAGTCTGTCCACTTCATTCTTTCCACTATAGTCTGTCCAGTTTAGTCTTCCCACTTTAGTCTTTCCACTTTAGTCTTTCTACTATGGTCTCCACTTTATTCTGTCCACTTTAGTCTTTCTACTATAGTCTCCACTTTATTCTGTCCACTACACTCTTTCCACTTTAGTCTTTCCACTATTCTCTGTCCACTTTATTCTTTCCACTTTATTCTTTCCACTATAGTCTCCACTTTATTCTGTCCACTACAGTCTTTCCACTATAGTCTTTCCACTATCGTCTGTCCACTTTAGTCTTTCCACTAATCTCTGTCCACTTTAGTCTTTCCACTATAGTCTCCACTTTATTCTGTCCACTACAGTCTTTCCACTATAGTCTTTCCACTATTCTCTGTCCACTTTAGTCTTTCCACTTTAGTCTTTCCACTATAGTCTCCACTTTATTCTGTCCAGTACACTCTTTCCACTATAGTCTTTCCACTATAGTATATCCACTTTAGTCTTTCCACTATTCACTGTCCACTTTAGTCTTTCCACTATAGTTTCCACTTTATTCTCTCCACTACAGTCTTTCCACTATAGTCTTTCCATTATAGTCTGTCCACTTTAGTCTTTCCACTATTCTCTGTCCACTTTAGTCTTTCCACTATACTCTCCACTTTATTCTGTCCACTACAGTCTTTCCACTATAGTCTTTCCAATTTAGTCTGTCCACTTTAGTCTTTCCACTTTAGTCTTTCCACCTTAGTCTGTCCACTTTAGTCTTTCCACTATAGTCTGTACACATTAGTCTTTCCACTATTCTCTGTCCACTTTAGTCTTTCTACTTTAGTCTTTCCACTATAGTCTCCACTTTATTCTGTCCAATACAGTCTTTCCGCTATAGTCTTTCCACTATAATCTTTCCAATTTAGTCTGTCCACTTTAGTCTTTCCACTTTAGTCTTTCCACCTTAGTCTGTCCACTTTAGTCTTTCCACTATAGTCTCCACTTTATTCTGTCCACTACAGTCTTTCCACTATAGTCTTTCCACTATAGTCTGTCCACTTTAGTCTTTCCACTTTAGTTTTGCCACTTTAGTCTGCCCACTTCAGACTTTCCATTATAGTCCGTC
The DNA here is from genome assembly GCA_030848855.1 of Branchinecta sandiegonensis. Classification (NCBI taxonomy): domain Eukaryota; kingdom Metazoa; phylum Arthropoda; class Branchiopoda; order Anostraca; family Branchinectidae; genus Branchinecta; species Branchinecta sandiegonensis. Next base: position 99,537 of record JAUPMV010000083.1, on the reverse strand, counting down.
CACTTTAGTCTTTCCTCTTTAGTCTTTCCAGTATAGTCTCCACTTTATTATGTCCACTACAGTCTTTCCACTATAGTCTTTCCACTATAGTCTGTCCACTTTAGTCTTTCCACTATTCTTTGTCCACTTTAGTCTTTCCACTATACTCTCCACTTTATTCTGTCCACTACAGTCTTTCCACTATAGTCTTTCCACTATAGTTTGTCCACTTTAGTCTTTCCACTTTAGTCTTTCCACCTTAGTCTGTCCACTTTAGTCTTTCCACTATAGTCTGTCCACTTCAGTCTTTCTACTATAGTCTGTCCAGTTTAGTCTTTCCACTTTAGTCTTTCCACTATAGTCTTCACTTTATTCTGTCCACTACAGTCTTCCCACTATAGTCTTTCCACTATAGTCTATCCACTTTAGTCTTTCCGCTATTCTCTGTCCACTTTAGTCTTTAGTGGAATAGTGGAAAGGAGAATAGTGGAAAGACTAAAGTGGAAAGACTGTAGTGGACAGAATAAAGTGGAGACTATAGTGGAAAGACTAGACAGACTATGGTGGAAAGACTGTAGTGGACAGAATAAAGTCGAGACTATAGTGGAAAGACTAAAGTGGACAGAAATTAGTGGAAAGACTAAAGTGGACAGACGTTAGTATAGTCTGTCCACTTTAGTCTTTCCACTTTAGTTTTTCCACTTTAGTCTGTCCACTTTAGTTCACTATAGTCTCCACTTTATTTTGTCCACTACAGTCTTTCCACTTTAGTCTTTCCACTATTCTCTGTCCACTTTAGTCTTTCCACTTTAGTCTTTCCACTATAGTCTCCACTTTATTCTGTTCACTACAGTCTTTCCACTATAGTCTTTTCACTATAGTCTGTCCACTTTAATCTTTCCACTATTCTCTGTCCACTTTATTCTTTCCACTTTATTCTTTCCACTATAATCTCCACTTTATTCTGTCCACTACAGTCTTTCCACTATAGTCTTTCCACTATCGTCTATCCACTTTAGTCTTTCCACTAATTTCTGTCCACTTTAGTCTTTCCACTATAGTCTCCACTTTATTCTGTCCACTACAGTCTTTCCACTATAGTCTTTCCACTATAGTCTGTCCACTTTAGTCTTTCCACTTTAGTCTTTCCACTAATGTCTGTCCACTTCAGTCTTTCTACTATAGTCTTTCCAATATAGTCTGTCCACTTTAGTCTTTCCACTTTAGTCTTTCCACCTTAGTCTGTCCACTTTAGTCTTTCCACTATAGTCTGTCCACTTTAATCTTTCCACTATTCCCTGTCCACTTTAGTCTTTCCACTTTAGTCTTTCCACTTTAGTCTTTCCACTTTATTCTGTCCACTTCAGTGGGTACACTTTAGTCTGTCCACTTTAGTCTTTCCACTTTAGTCTTTCCACTACAGTCTTTCCACTATAGTCTCTCCACTATAGTCTGTCCACTTTAGTCTTTCCACTTTAGTTTTTCCACTTTGTTCTGTCCACTTCAGTCTTTCCACTATAGTCTGTCCAGTATAGTCTTTCCACTTTAGTCTTTCCACTATAGTCTCCACTTTATTCTGTCCACTACAGTCTTTCCACTATAGTCTTTCCACTATAGTCTATCCACTTTAGTCTTTCCACTATTCTCTGTCCACTTTAGTCTTTCCACTATAGTCTCCTCTTTATTCTGTCCACTACAGTCTTTCCACTATAGTCTTTCCACTATAGTCTGTCCACTTTAGTCTTTCCACTTTAGTCTTTCCACTATAGTCTCCACTTTATTCTGTCCACTACAGTCTTTCCACTATAGTCTTTCCACTTTAGTCTTTCCACTATTCTCTGTCAACTTTAGTCTTTCCACTATAGTCTCCACTTTATTCTGTCCACTACAGTCTTTCCACTATAGTTTGTCCACTTTAGTCTTTCCACTATTCTCTGTCCACTTTAGTCTTTCCACTATACTCTCCACTTTATTCTGTCCACTACAGTCTTTCCACTATAGTCTTTCCAATATAGTCTGTCCACTTTAGTTGTGGAAAAAGTGGAAAGACTAAAGGGGATAGACTATAGTGGAAAGACTAAAGTGGACAGACTAAAGTGGAAAAACTCCACTTTAGTCTTTCCACTTTATTCTTTCCACTATAGTCTCCACTTTAGTCTGTCCACTACAGTCTTTCCACTATAGTCTTTTCACTATAGTCTGTCCACTTTAGTCTTTCCACTTTAGTCTTTCCACCATAGTCTGTCCACTTCAGTCTTTCCACTATAGTCTGTCCAGTTTAGTCTTTCCACTTTAGTCTTTCCACTATAGTCTTTCCACTATCGTCTGTCCACTTTAGTCTTTCCACTAATCTCTGTCCACTTTAGTCTTTCCACTATAGTCTCCACTTTATTCTGTCCACTACAGTCTTTCCACTATAGTCTTTCCACTATAGTCTGTCCACTTTAGTCTTTCCACTTTAGTCTTTCCACTATAGTCTGTCCACTTCAGTCTTTCCACTATAGTCTGTCCAGTTTAGTCTTTCCACTTTAGTCTTTCCAATTTAGTCTTTCCACTATTCTCTGTCCACTTTAGTCTTTCCACTTTAGGTTTTCTACTATAGTCTCCACTTTATTCTGTCCACTACAGTCTTTCCACTTTAGTCTTTCCACTATTCTCTGTCCACTTTATTCTTTCCACTATAGTCTCCACTTTATTCTGTCCACTACAGTCTTTCCACTATAATCTTTCCACTATCGTCTGTCCACTTTAGTCTTTCCACTAATCTCTGTCCACTTTAGTCTTTCCACTATAGTCTCCACTTAATTCTGTCCACTACAGTCTTTCCACTATTCTCTGTCCACTTTATTCTTTCCACTTTATTCTTTCCACAATAGTCTCCACTTTATTCTGTCCACTACAGTCTTTCCACTATAGTATTTCCACTATCGTCTGTCCACTTTAGTCTTTCCACTAATCTCTGTCCACTTTAGTCTTTCCACTATAGTCTCCACTTTATTCTGTCCACTACAGTCTTTCCACTATAGTCTTTCCACTATAGTCTATCCACTTTAGTCTTTCCACTATTATCTGTCCACTTTAGTCTTTCCACTATAGTCTCCACTTTATTCTGTCCACTACAGTCTTTCCACTTTAGTCTTTCCACTATTCTCTGTCCACTTTAGTCTGTCCACTTTAGCCTTTCCACTATACTCTCTACTTTATTCTGCCCACTACAGTCTTTCCACTATAGTCTTTCCAATATAGTCTGTCCACTTTAGTCTTTCCACTTTAGTCTTTCCACCTTAGTCTTTCCACTATCGTCTGTCCACTTTAGTCTTTCCACTAATCTCTGTCTACTTTAGTCTTTCCACTATAGTCTCCACTTTATTCTGTCCACTACAGTCTTTCCACTATAGTCTTTCCACTATAGTCTATCCACTTTAGTCTTTCCACTATTCTCTGTCCACTTTAGTCTTTCCACTATAGTCTCCACTTTATTCTGTCCACTACAGTCTTTCCACTTTAGTCTTTCCACTATTCTCTGTCCACTTTAGTCTGTCCACTTTAGCCTTTCCACTATACTCTCTACTTTATTCTGTCCACTACAGTCTTTCCACTATAGTCTTTCCAATATAGTCTGTCCACTTTAGTCTTTCCACTTTAGTCTTTCCACCTTAGTCTTTCCACTATAGTCTGTCCACTATAGTCTTTCCACTATCGTCTGTTCACTTTAGTCTTTCCACTAATCTCTGTCCACTTTAGTCTTTCCACTATTCTCTGTCCACTTTAGTCTTTCCACTATAGTCTCCACTTTATTTTATCCACTACAGTCTTTCCACTATAGTCTTTCCACTATAGTCTGTCCAATTTAGTCTTTCCACTTTAGTCTTTCCACTATAGTCTCCACTTTATTCTGTCCACTACAGTCTTTCCACTTTAGTCTTTCCACTATTCTCTGTCCACTTTAGTCTTTCCACTTTAGTCTTTCTACTATAGTCTCCACTTTATTCTGTCCACTACAGTCTTTCCACTTTAGTCTTTCCACTATTCTCTGTCCTCTTTATTCTTTCCACTTTATTCTTTCCACTATAGTCTCCACTTTATTCTGTCCACCACAGTCTTTCCACTATAGTCTTTCCCCTATCGTCTGTCCACTTTAGTCTTTCCACTAATCTCTATCCACTTTAGTCTTTCCACTATGGTCTCCACTTTATTCTGTCCACTACAATCTTTCCACTATAGTCTTTCCACTATAGTCTGTCCACTTCATTCTTTCCACTATAGTCTGTCCAGTTTAGTCTTCCCACTTTAGTCTTTCCACTTTAGTCTTTCTACTATGGTCTCCACTTTATTCTGTCCACTTTAGTCTTTCTACTATAGTCTCCACTTTATTCTGTCCACTACACTCTTTCCACTTTAGTCTTTCCACTATTCTCTGTCCACTTTATTCTTTCCACTTTATTCTTTCCACTATAGTCTCCACTTTATTCTGTCCACTACAGTCTTTCCACTATAGTCTTTCCACTATCGTCTGTCCACTTTAGTCTTTCCACTAATCTCTGTCCACTTTAGTCTTTCCACTATAGTCTCCACTTTATTCTGTCCACTACAGTCTTTCCACTATAGTCTTTCCACTATTCTCTGTCCACTTTAGTCTTTCCACTTTAGTCTTTCCACTATAGTCTCCACTTTATTCTGTCCAGTACACTCTTTTCACTATAGTCTTTCCACAATAGTATATCCACTTTAGTCTTTCCACTATTCACTGTCCACTTTAGTCTTTCCACTATAGTTTCCACTTTATTTTCTCCACTACAGTCTTTCCACTATAGTCTTTCCATTATAGTCTGTCCACTTTAGTCTTTCCACTATTCTCTGTCCACTTTAGTCTTTCCACTATACTCTCCACTTTATTCTGTCCACTACAGTCTTTCCACTATAGTCTTTCCAATTTAGTCTGTCCACTTTAGTCTTTCCACTTTAGTCTTTCCACCTTAGTCTGTCCACTTTAGTCTTTCCACTATAGTCTGTACACATTAGTCTTTCCACTATTCTCTGTCCACTTTAGTCTTTCTACTTTAGTCTTTCCACTATAGTCTCCACTTTATTCTGTCCAATACAGTCTTTCCGCTATAGTCTTTCCACTATAATCTTTCCAATTTAGTCTGTCCACTTTAGTCTTTCCACTTTAGTCTTTCCACCTTAGTCTGTCCACTTTAGTCTTTCCACTATAGTCTCCACTTTATTCTGTCCACTACAGTCTTTCCACTATAGTCTTTCCACTATAGTCTGTCCACTTTAGTCTTTCCACTTTAGTTTTGCCACTTTAGTCTGCCCACTTCAGACTTTCCATTATAGTCCGTCCACTTTAGTCTTTCCTCTTTAGTCTTTCCAGTATAGTCTCCACTTTATTATGTCCACTACAGTCTTTCCACTATAGTCTTTCCACTATAGTCTGTCCACTTTAGTCTTTCCACTATTCTTTGTCCACTTTAGTCTTTCCACTATACTCTCCACTTTATTCTGTCCACTACAGTCTTTCCACTATAGTCTTTCCACTATAGTTTGTCCACTTTAGTCTTTCCACTTTAGTCTTTCCACCTTAGTCTGTCCACTTTAGTCTTTCCACTATAGTCTGTCCACTTCAGTCTTTCTACTATAGTCTGTCCAGTTTAGTCTTTCCACTTTAGTCTTTCCACTATAGTCTCCACTTTATTCTGTCCACTACAGTCTTCCCACTATAGTCTTTCCACTATAGTCTATCCACTTTAGTCTTTCCACTATTCTCTGTCCACTTTAGTCTTTAGTGGAATAGTGGAAAGGAGAATAGTGGAAAGACTAAAGTGGAAAGACTGTAGTGGACAGAATAAAGTGGAGACTATAGTGGAAAGACTAGACAGACTATGGTGGAAAGACTGTAGTGGACAGAATTCCACTTTAGTTTTGCCACTTTAGTCTGCCCACTTCAGACTTTCCATTATAGTCTGTCCACTTTAGTCTTTCCTCTTTAGTCTTTCCACTATAGTCTCCACTTTATTATGTCCACTACAGTCTTTCCACTATAGTCTTTCCACTATAGTCTGTCCACTTTAGTCTTTCCACTATTCTTTGTCCACTTTAGTCTTTCCACTATACTCTCCACTTTATTCTGTCCACTACAGTCTTTCCACTATAGTCTTTCCACTATAGTTTGTCCACTTTAGTCTTTCCACTTTAGTCTTTCCACCTTAGTCTGTCCACTTTAGTCTTTCCACTATAGTCTCCTCTTTATTCTGTCCACTACAGTCTTTCCACTATAGTCTTTCCACTATAGTCTGTCCACTTTAGTCTTTCCACTTTAGTCTTTCCACTATAGTCTGTCCACTTTAGTCTTTCCACTATTCTCTGTCCACTTTCGTCTTTCCACTATACTCTCCACTTTATTCTGTCCACTACAGTCTTTCCACTATAGTCTCCACTTTATTCTGTCCACTACAGTCTTTCCGCTATAGTCTTTCCACTATAGTCTATCCACTTTAGTCTTTCTACTATTCACTGTCCACTTTAGTCTTTCCACTATAGTTTCCACTTTATTCTGTCCACTACAGTCTTTCCACTATAGTCTTTCCACTATAGTCTGTCCACTTTAGTCTTTCCACTATTCTCTGTCCACTTTAGTATTTCCACTATACTCTCCACTTTATTCTGTCCACTACAGTCTTTCCACTATAGTCTTTCCAATTTAGTCTGTCCACTTTAGTCTTTCCACTTTAGTCTTTCCACCTTAGTCTGTCCACTTTAGTCTTTCCACTATAGTCTGTACACTTTTAGTCTTTCCACTATTCTCTGTCCACTTTAGTCTTTCTACTTTAGTCTTTCCACTATAGTCTCCACTTTATTCTGTCCAATACAGTCTTTCCGCTATAGTCTTTCCACTATAGTCTTTCCAATTTAGTCTGTCCACTTTAGTCTTTCCACTTTAGTCTTTCCACCTTAGTCTGTCCACTTTAGTCTTTCCACTATAGTCTCCACTTTATTCTGTCCACTACAGTCTTTCCACTATAGTCTTTCCACTATAGTCTGTCCACTTTAGTCTTTCCACTTTAGTTTTTCCACTTTAGTCTGCCCACTTCAGACTTTCCACTATAGTCTGTCCACTTTAGTCTTTCCTCTTTAGTCTTTCCACTATAGTCTCCACTTTATTATGTCCACTACAGTCTTTCCACTATAGTCTTTCCACTATAGTCTGTCCACTTTAGTCTTTCCACTATTCTTTGTCCACTTTAGTCTTTCCACTATACTCTCCACTTTATTCTGTCCACTACAGTCTTTCCACTATAGTCTTTCCACTATAGTTTGTCCACTTTAGTCTTTCCACTATTCTCTGTCCATTTTAGTCTTTCCACTTTAGTCTTTCCACTATAGTCTCCACTTTATTCTGTCCACTACACTCTTTCCACTATTGTCTTTCCACTATAGTCTGTCCACTTTAGTCTTTCCACTATAGTCTGTCCACTTTAGTCTTTCCACTATTGTCTGTCCACTTTAGTCTTTCCACTATACTCTCCACTTTATTCTGTCCACTACAGTCTTTCCACTATAGTCTTTCCACTATAGTTTGTCCACTTTAGTCTTTCCGCTTTAGTCTTTCCACTTTAGTCTGTCCACTTTAGTCTTTCCACTATAGTCTGTCCACTTTAGTCTTTCCACTATACTCTGTCCACTTTAGTCTTTCCACTTTAGTCTTTCCACTATAGTCTCCACTTTATTCTGTCCACTACACTCTTTCCACTATAGTCTTTCCACTATAGTCTATCCACTTTAGTCTTTCCACTATTCTCTGTCCACTATAGTCTGTCCACTTTAGTCTTTCCACTATTCTCTGTCCACTTTAGTCTTTCCACGATACTCTCCACTTTATTCTGTCCACTACAGTCTTTCCACTATAGTCTTTCCAATTTAGGTTGTCCACTTTAGTCTTTCCACTTTAGTCTTTCCACCTTAGTCTGTCCACTTTAGTCTTTCCACTATAGTCTGTACACTTTAGTCTTTCCACTATTCTCTGTCCACTTTAGTCTTTCCACTTTAGTCTTTCCACTATAGTCTCCACTTTATTCTGTCCAATACAGTCTTTCCGCTATAGTCTTTCCACTATAGTCTGTCCACTTTAGTCTTTTCACTTTAATCTTTCCACTTTAGTCTGTCCACATTAATCTTTCCACTATAGTCTGTCCACTTTAGTCTTTCCACTTTAGTCTTTCCACTCTATTCTGTCCACTTCAGTGTGTACACATTAGTCTGTCCACTGAGTCTTTCCACTTCAGTCTTTCCACTATATTTTTTCGACTTTAGTCTTTCCACTTTAGTCTTTCAACTCTAGTCTCCACTTTATTCTGTCCACTACAGTCTTTCCACTTTAGTCTTTCCAATACTCTCTGTCCACTTTATTCTTTCCACTTTAATCTTTCCACTATAGTCTGTCCACTTTAGTCCTTCCACTATTCTCTGTCCACTTTCGTCTTTCCACTATACTCTCCACTTTATTCTGTCCACTACAGTCTTTCCACTATAGTCTCCACTTTATTCTGTCCACTACAGTCTTTCCGCTATATTCTTTCCACTATAGTCTATCCACTTTAGTCTTTCCACTTTATTCTGTCCACTTCAGTGTGTACACTTTAGTCTGTCCACTGAGTCTTTCCACTTCAGTCTTTCCACAATAGTATGTCCACTTTAGTCTTTCCACTATAGTCTTTCCACTATAGTCTGTCCACTTTATTCTTTCCACTTTAGTCTTTCTACTATAGTCTCCACTTTCTTCTGTCCGCTACAGTTTTTCCACTTTAGTCTTTCCACTATTCTCTGTCCACTTTATTCTGTCCACTTTATTCTTTCCACTGTAGTCTCCACTTTATTCTGTCCACTACAGTCTTTCCACTATAGTCTTTCCACTATCGTCTGTCCACTTTAGTCTTTCGACTAATCTCTGTCCACTTTAGACTTTCCACTATAGTCTCCACTTTATTCTGTCCACTACAGTCTTTCCACTATAGTCTTTCCACCATAGTCTGTCCACTTTAGTCTTTCCACTTTAGTCTTTCCACTATAGTCTCCACTTTATTCTGTCCACTACAGTCTTTGTCTACAGTCTTTGTCTCTTTGTCTCTGTCCACTTTAGTCTTTCCACTATAGGATTTCCACTATAGTCTCAACTTTATTCTGTCCACTACAATTTTTCCACTATAGTCTTTCGACTATAGTCTGTCCACTTTAGTCATTCCACTATTCTCTGTCCACTTTAGTCTTTCCACTATACTCTCCACTTTATTCTGTCCACTACAGTCTTTCCACTATAGTCTTTCCAATATAGTCTGTCCACTTTAGTCTTTCCACTTTAGTCTTTCCACCTTAGTCTGTCCACTTTAGTCTTTCCACTATAGTCTGTCCACTTTAGTCTTTCCACTATTCTCTGTCCACTTTAGTCTTTCCACTATAGTCTCCACTTTATTCTGTCCACTACAGTCTTTCCACTATAGTCTTTCCACTATTCTCTGTCCACTTTAGTCTTTCCACTTTAGTCTGTCCACTATAGTCTCCACTTTATTCTGTCCACTACACTCTTTCCACTATAGTCTTTCCACTATAGTCTATCCACTTTAGTCTTTCCACTATTCTCTGTCCACTTTAGTCTTTCCACTATAGTTTCCACTTTATTCTGTCCACTACAGTCTTTCCACTATAGTCTTTCCACTATAGTCTGTCCACTTTAGTCTTTCCACTATTCTCTGTCCACTTTAGTCTTTCCACTATACTCTCCACTTTATTCTGTCCACTACAGTCTTTCCACTATAGTCTTTCCAATTTAGTCTGTCCACTTTAGTCTTTCCACTTTAGTCTTTCCACCTTAGTCCGTCCACTTTAGTCTTTCCACTATAGTCTGTACACTTTAGTCTTTCCACTATTCTCTGTCCACTTTAGTCTTTCTACTTTAGTCTTTCCACTATAGTCTCCACTTTATTCTGTCCAATACAGTCTTTCCGCTATAGTCTTTCCACTATAGTCCTTCCAATTTAGTCTGTCCACTTTAGTCTTTCCACTTTAGTCTTTCCACCTTAGTCTGTCCACTTTAGTCTTTCCACTATAGTCTGTACACTTTAGTCTTTCCACTATTCTCTGTCCACTTTAGTCTTTCCACTTTAGTCTTTCCACTATAGTCTCCACTTTATTCCGTCCAATACAGTCTTTCCGCTATAGTCTTTCCACTATAGTTTGTCCACTTTAGTTTTTTCACTTTAATCTTTCCACTTTAGTCTGTCCACTTTAGTCTTTCCACTCTATTCTGTCCACTTCAGTGTGTACACTTTAGTCTGTCCACTGAGTCTTTCCACTTCAGTCTTTCCACTATATTTTTTCCACTTTAGTCTTTCCACTTTAGTCTTTCCACTCTAGTCTCCACTTTATTCTGTCCACTACAGTCTTTCCACTTTAGTCTTTCCAATACTCTCTGTCCACTTTATTCTCTCCACTTTAGTCTTTCCACTATAGTGTCCACTTTATTCTGTTTACTACAGTCTTTCCACTATAGTCTTTCCACTATAGTCTGTCCACTTTAGTCTTTCCACTATTCCCTGTCCACTTTAGTCTTTCCACTATAGTCTCCACTTTATTCTGTCCACTACAGTCTTTCCACTGTAGTCTTTCCACTATAGTCTGTCCACTTTAGTCTTTCCACTTTAGTTTTTCCACTTTAGTCTTTCCACTATAGTCTGTCCACTTTAGTCTTTCCACTATTTTCTGTCCACTTTAGTCTTTCTACTATAGTCTCCACTTTATTCTGTAAACTACAGTCTTTCCACTATAGTCTGTCCACTTTAGTCTTTCCACTTTAGTTTTTCCACTTTAGTCTGTCCACTTTAGACTTTCAACTATAGTCTATCCACTTTAGTCTTTCCACTTTCTTCTGTCGACTTCAGTGTGTACACTTTAGTCTGTCCACTGAGTCTTTCCACTTCAGTCTTTCCACTATAGTCTGTCCACTATAGTCTTTCCAATTTCGTCTTTCCACTATTCTCTGTCCACTTTAGTCTCCACTTTATTCTGTCCACTATAGTCTTTCCACTATAGTCTTTCCACGGTAGTCTGTCCACTTTAATCTTTCCACTATTCTCTGTCCACTTTAGTCTTTCCAGTATAGTCTCCACTTTATTCTGTCCACTACAGTCTTTCCACTATAGTCTTTCCACTATAGTCTGTCCACTTTAGTCTTTCCACTTTAGTTTTTCCACTTTAGTCTGTCCACTTCAGACTTTCCACTATAGTCTGCCCACTTTAGTCTTTCCTCTTTAGTCTTTCCGCTATAGTCTCAACTTTATTATGTCCACTACAGTCTTTCCACTATAGTCTTTCCACTATAGTCTGTCCACTTTAGTCTTTCCACTATAGTCTGTCCACTATAGTCTGTCCACTTTAGTATTTCCACTTTAGTCTTTCCACTTTATTCTGTCCACTTCAGTGTGTACACTTTAGTCTGTCCACTGAGTCTTTCCACTTCAGTCTTTCCACAATAGTCTGTCCACTTTAGTCTTTCCACTTTAGTCTTTCCACTATAGTATCCACTTTATTCTGTCCACTACAGTCTTTCCACTTTAGTCTTTCCAATAATCTCTGTCCACTTTAGTCTTTCCACTATAGTCTTTCCACTTTATTCTGTCCACTACAGTCTTTCCACTATAGTCTTTCCACTATAGTCTGTCCACTTTAGTCTTTCCACTTTAGTTTTTCCACTTTAGTCTGTCCACTTCAGACTTTCCACTATAGTCTGTCCACATTAGTCTTTCCTCTTTAGTCTTTCCACTATAGTCTCCACTTTATTATGTCCACTACAGTCTTTCCACTATAGTCTTTCCACTATAGTCTGTCCACTTTAGTCTTTCCACTATTCTTTGTCCACTTTACTCTTTCCACTATACTCTCCACTTTATTCTGTCCACTACAGTCTTTCCACTATAGTCTTTCCACTATAGTTTGTCCACTTTAGTCTTTCCGCTTTAGTCTTTCCACTTTAGTCTGTTCACTTTAGTCTTTCCACTATAGTCCTTCCTCTATAGTCTGTCCACTTTAGTCTTTCCACTATACTCTCCACTTTATTCTGTCCACTACAGTCTTTCCACTATAGTTTTTCCACTATAGTTTGTCCACTTTAGTCTTTCCGCTTTAGTCTTTCCACTTTAGTCTGTCCACTTTAGTCTTTCCACTATGGTCTGTCCACTTTAGTCTTTCCACTATTCTCTGTCCACTTTAGTCTTTCCACTTTAGTCTTTTCACTATAGTCTCCACTTTATTCTGTCCACTACAGTCTTTCCACTATAGTTTTTCCACTATAGTTTGTCCACTTTAGTCTTTCCGCTTTAGTCTTTCCACTTTGTCTGTCCACTTTAGTCTTTCCACTATGGTCTGTCCACTTTAGTCTTTCCACGATTCTCTGTCCACTTTAGTCTTTCCACTTCAGTCTTTCCAAAATAGTCCGTCCACTTTAGTCTTTCCACTATTGTCTTTCCACTATAGTCTGTCCACTTTAGTCTTTCCACTTTAGTCTTTCTACTATAGTCTCCACTTTATTCTGTCCACTACAGTCTTTCCACTTTAGTCTTTCCACTATTCTCTGTCCACTTTATTCTTTCCACTTTATTCTTTCCACTATAGTCTCCACTTTATTCTGTCCACTACAGTCTTTCCACTATAGTCTTTCCACTATCGTCTGTCTGTCCACTTTAGTCTTTCGACTAATCTCTGTCCACTTTAGTCTTTCCACTATAGTTTCCACTTTATTCTGTCCACTACAGTCTTTCCACTATAGTCTTTCCACTATAGTCTGTCCACTTTAGTCTTTCCACTTTAGTCTTTCCACTATAGTCTCCACTTTATTCTGTCCACTACAGTCTTTCCACTTTAGTCTTTCTACTATTCTCTGTCCACTTTAGTCTTTCCATTTTAGGCTTTCCACTATAGTCTCAACTTTATTCTGTCCACTACAGTTTTTCCACTATAGTCTTTCGACTATAGTCTGTCCACTTTAGTCTTTCCACTATTCTCTGTCCACTTTAGTCTTTCCACTATACTCTCCACTTTATTCTGTCCACTACAGTCTTTCCACTATAGTCTTTCCAATATAGTCTGTCCACTTTAGTCTTTCCACTTTAGTCTTTCCACCTTAGTCTGTCCACATTAGTCTTTCCACTATAGTCTGTCCACTATAGTCTTTCCACTATACTCTGTCCACTTTAGTCTTTCAACTTTAATCTTTCCACTTTTAGTCTGTCCACATTAGTCTTTCCACTATAGTCTGTCCACTTTAGTCTTTCCACTTTAGTCTTTCCACTTTTTTTCTTTCCACTTCAGTGTGTACACTTTAGTCTGTCCACTGAGTCTTTCCACTTCAGTCTTTCCACTATAGTCTGTCCACTTTAGCCTTTCCACTTTAGTCTTTCCACTATAGTCTCCACTTTAGTGTTTCCACTATTCTCTGTCCACTTTAGTCTTTCCGCTATGGTCTCCACTTTATTCTGTCCACTAGAGTCTTTCCACTATAGTCTTTCAACTATAGTCTGTCCACTTTAGTCTTTCCACTATTCTCTGTCCACTTTAGTCTTTCCACTATACTCTCCACTTTATTCTGTCCACTACAGTCTTTCCACTATAGTCTTTCCAATATAGTCTGTCCACTTTAGTCTTTCCACTTTAGTCTTTCCACCTTAGTCTGTCCACATTAGTCTTTCCACTATAGTCTGTCCACTATAGTCTTTCCACTATACTCTGTCCACTTTAGTCTTTCAACTTTAATCTTTCCACTTTTAGTCTGTCCACATTAGTCTTTCCACTATAGTCTGTCCAATTTAGTCTTTCCACTTTAGTCTTTCCACTTTTTTTCTTTCCACTTCAGTGTGTACACTTTAGTCTGTCCACTGAGTCTTTCCACTTCAGTCTTTCCACTATAGTCTGTCCACTTTAGCCTTTCCACTTTAGTCTTTCCACTATAGTCTCCACTTTAGTGTTTCCACTATTCTCTGTCCACTTTAGTCTTTCCGCTATGGTCTCCACTTTATTCTGTCCACTAGAGTCTTTCCACTATAGTCTTTCAACTATAGTCTGTCCACTTTAGTCTGTCCACTTCAGTCTTTCCACTATAGTCTGTCCAGTTTAGTCTTTCCTCTTTAGTCTTTCCACTATAGTCTCCACTTTATTCTGCCCACTACAGTCTTTCCACTATCTTTCCACTATAGTCTATCCACTTTAGTCTTTCCACTATTCCCTGTACACTTTAGTCTTTCCACTATAGTCTGCACTTTATTCTGTCCACTACAGTCTTTCCACTATAGTCTTTCAACTATAGTCTGTCCACTTTAGTCTTTCCACTTTAGTCTTTCCACTATAGTCTATCCACTTTAGTCTTTCCACTTTAGTCTTTCCACTTTATTCTGTCCACTTCAGTGTGTACACTTTAGTCTGTCCACTGATTCTTTCCACTTCAGTCTTTCCACAATAGTCTCTCCACTTTAGTCTTTCCACTTTAGTCTTTCCACTGCAGTCTTTCCACTATAGTCTCTCCACTATATAGTCTGTCCACTTTAGTCTTTCCACTTTAGTCTTTCCACTATAGTCGGTCCACTTTAGTCTTTCCACTATTCTCTGTCCACTTTAGTCTTTCCACTATACTCTCCACTTTATTCTGTCCACTACAGTCTTTCCAATATAGTCTTTCCACTTTAGTCTTTACACTTTAGTCTTTCCACCTTAGTCTTTCCACTATAGTCTGTCCACTTTAGTCTTTCCACTATTCTCTGTCCACTTTAGTCTTTCCACTATAGTCTCCACTTTATTCTTTCCACTACAGTCTTTCCACTATAGTCTTTCCACTATAGTCTGTCCACTTTAGTCTTTCTAATATAGTCTGTCCACTTTAGTCTTTCCACTTTAGTCTTTCCACCTTAGTCTTTCCACTATAGTCTGTCCGCTTTAGTCTTTCCACTATTCTCTGTCTACTTTAGTCTTTCCACTATAGTCTCCACTTTATTCTTTCCACTACAGTCTTTCCACTATAGTCTTTCCACTATAGTCTGTCCACTTTAGTCTTTCCACTTTAGTTTTTCCACTTTAGTCTATCCACTTTAGACTTTCCACTATAGTCTATCCACTTTAGTCTTTCCATTTTAGTCTTTCCACTATAGTCTCCACTTTATTCTTCCCACTACAGTCTTTCCACTTAGTCTGTTCACTACAGTCTTTCCACTAAAGTCTTTCCACTATAGTCTGTCCACTTTAGTCTTTCCACTTTAGTCTTTCCACCTTAGTCTTTCCACTATAGTCTGTCCACTTTAGTCTTTCCACTATTCTCTGTCTACTTTAATCTTTCCACTATAGTCTCCACTTTATTCTTTCCACTAGTCTTTCCACTATAGTCTTTTCACTAAAGTCTGTCCACTTTAGTCTTTCCACTTTAGTTTTTTCCACTTTAGTCTATCCACTTTAGACTTTCCACTATAGTCTATCCACTTTAGTCTTTCCATTTTAGTCTTTCCACTATAGTCTCCACTTTATTCTGTCCAGTACAGTCTTTCCAATTTAGTCTTTCCACTATTGTCTGTCCACTTTAGTATTTCCACTATAGTCTCCACTTTATTCTTTCCACTATAGTCTTTCCACTACAGTCTTTCCACTGTAGTCTGTCCACTTTAGTCTTTCCACTATTCTCTGTCCACTTTAGTCTTTCCACTATAGTCTCCACTTTATTCTTTCCACTACAGTCTTTCCACTATAGTCGTTTCACTATAGTCTGTCCACTTTAGTCTTTCCACTTTAGTTTTTCCACTTTAGTCTGTCCACTTTAGTCTTTCCACTATAGTCTCCACTTTATTCTGTCCACTACAGTCTTTCTACTATAGTCTTTCCACTATAGTTTGTCCACTTCAGTCTTTCCGCTTTAGTTTTTCCACTTTAGTCTGTCCACTTCAGACTTTCCACTATAGTCTGTCCACTTTAGTCTTTCCTCTTTAGTCTTTCCACTATAGTCTCCACTTTATTCTGTCCACTACAGTCTTTCCACTATAGTCTTTCCACTATAGTCTGTCCATTTTAGTCTTTCCACTATTCTCTGTCCACTTTAGTCTTTCCACTATACTCTCCACTTTATTCTGTCCACTACAGTCTTTCCACTATAGTCTTTCCACTATAGTCTGTCCACTTTAGTCTTTCCATTTTAGTTTTTCCACTTTAGTCTCCGCTTTATTCTGTCCACTACAGTCTTTCCACTATAGTCTTTCCACTATAGTCTGTCCACTTTAGTCTTTCAACTTTAGTATTTCCACTTTAGTCTTTCCACTATAGTCTGTCCACTTTAGTCTTTCCACTATTCTCTGTCCACTTTAGTCTTTCTACTATAGTCTACACTTTATTCTGTAAACTACAGTCTTTCCACTATAGTCTTTCCACTATTCTCTGTCCACTTTAGTCTTTCCACTATAGTCTCCACTTTATTCTGTCCACTACAGTCTTACCACTATAGTCTTTCCACTATAGTCTGTCCACTTTAGTCTTTCAACTTTAGTTTTTCCACTTTAGTCTTTCCACTATAGTCTGTCCACTTTAGTCTTTCCACTATTCTCTATCCACTTTAGTCTTTCCACTATAGTCTCCACTTTATTCTGTCCACTATAGTCTTTCCACTATAGTCTTTCCACGGTAGTCTGTCCACTTTAGTCTTTCCACTATTCTCTGTCCACTTTAGTCTTTCCACTATAGTCTCTACTTTATCCTGTCCACTACAGTCTTTCCACTATAGTCTTTCCACTATAGTCTGTCCACTTTAGTCTTTCCACTTTAGTCTTTCCAATATAGTCTCCACTTTATCCTGTCCACTACAGTCTTTCCACTATAGTCTTTCCACTATAGTCTGTCCACTTTAGTCTTTCCACTATTCTCTGTCCAATTTAGTCTTTCCACTATAATCTCCACTTTATTCTGTCCACTACAGTCTTTCCACTATAGTCTTTCCACTATAGTTTGTCCACTTTAGTTTTTCCGCTTTAGTCTTTCCACTTTAGTCTGTCCACTTTAGTCTTTCCACTATAGTCTGTCCACTTTAGTCTTTCCACTGTTCTCTGTCCACTTTAGTCTTTCCACTTCTTTCCACTATAGTCTCCACTTTATTCTGTCCACTACAGTCTTTCCACTATAGTCTTTCCACTATAGTCTGTCCACTTTAGTCTTTCCACTTTAATCTTTCCACTTTAGTCTGTCCACTTTAGTCTTTCCACTATAGTCTGTCCACTTTAGTATTTCCACTTTAGTCTTTCCACTTTATTCTGTCCACTTCAGTGTGTACACTTTAGTCTGTCCACTGAGTCTTTCCACTTCAGTCTTTCCACAATAGTCTGTCCACTTTAGTCTTTCCACTTTAGTCTTTCCACTATAGTCTCCACTTTATTCTGTCCACTACAGTCTTTCCACTTTAGTCTTTCCAATACTCTCTGTCCACTTTAGTCTTTCCACTATAGTTTCCACTTTATTCTGTCCACTACAGTCTTTCCACTATAGTCTTTCCACTATAGTCTGTCCACTTTAGTCTTTCCACTATTCTCTGTCCACTTTAGTCTTTCCACTATACTCTCCACTTTATTCTGTCCAATACAGTCTTTCCGCTATAGTCTTTATACTATAGTCTTTCCAATTTAGTCGGTCCACTTTAGTCTTTCCACTTTAGTCTTTCCACCTTAGTCTGTCCACTTTAGTCTATCCACTATAGTCTGTACACTTTAGTCTTTCCACTATTCTCTGTCCACTTTAGTCTTTCCACTTTAGTCTTTCCACTATAGTCTCCACTTTATTCTGTCCAATACAGTCTTTTCGCTATAGTCTTTCCACTATAGTCTGTCCACTTTAGTTTTTTCACTCTAATCTTTCCACTTTAGTCTGTCCACTTTAGTCTTTCCACTCTATTCTGTCCACTTCAGTGTGTACACTTTAGTCTGTCCACTGAGTCTTTCCACTTCAGTCTTTCCACTATATTTTTCCACTTTAGTCTTTCCACTTTAGCCTTTCCACTCTAGTCTCCACTTTATTCTGTCCACTACAGTCTTTCCACTTTAGTCTTTCCAATACTCTCTGTCCACTTTATTCTTTCCACTTTAGTCTTTCCACTATAGTGTCCACTTTATTCTGTTTACTACAGTCTTTCCACTATAGTCTTTCCACTATAGTCTGTCCACTTTAGTCTTTCCACTATTCTCTGTCCACTTTAGTCTTTCAACTATAGTCTCCACTTTATTCTGTCCACTACAGTCTTTCCACTATAGTCTTTCCACTATAGTCTGTCCACTTTAGTCTTTCCACTTTAGTTTTTCCACTTTAGTCTTTCCACTATAGTCTGTCCACTTTAGTCTTTCCACTATTTTCTGTCCACTTTAGTCTTTCTACTATAGTCTCCACTTTATTCTGTAAACTAAAGTCTTTCCACTATAGTCTTTCCACTATAGTGTCCACTTTATTCTGTTTACTACAGTCTTTCCACTATAGTCTTTCCACTATAGTCTGTCCACTTTAGTCTTTCCACTATTCTCTGTCCACTTTAGTCTTTCCACTATAGTCTCCACTTTATTCTGTCCACTACAGTCTTTCCACTATAGTCTTTCCACTATAGTCTGTCCACTTTAGTCTTTCCACTTTAGTTTTTCCACTTTAGTCTTTCCACTATAGTCTGTCCACTTTAGTCTTTCCACTATTTTCTGTCCACTTTAGTCTTTCTACTATAGTCTCCACTTTATTCTGTAAACTACAGTCTTTCCACTATAGTCTGTCCACTTTAGTCTTTCCACTTTAGTTTTTCCACTTTAGTCCGTCCACTTTAGACTTTCAACTATAGTCTATCCACTTTAGTCTTTCCACTTTCTTCTGTCGACTTCAGTGTGTACACTTTAGTCTGTCCACTGAGTCTTTCCACTTCAGTCTTTCCACTATAGTCTGTCCACTATAGTCTTTCCAATTTCGTCTTTCCACTATTCTCTGTCCACTTTATCTGTCCACTATAGTCTTTCCACTATAGTCTTTCCACGGTAGTCTGTCCACTTTAATCTTTCCACTATTCTCTGTCCACTTTAGTCTTTCCAGTATAGTCTCCACTTTATTCTGTCCACTACAGTCTTTCCACTATAGTCTTTCCACTATAGTCTGTCCACTTTAGTCTTTCCACTTTAGTTTTTCCACTTTAGTCTGTCCACTTCAGACTTTCCACTATAGTCTGTCCACTTTAGTCTTTCCTCTTTAGTCTTTCCGCTATAGTCTCAACTTTATTATGTCCACTACAGTCTTTCCACTATAGTCTTTCCACTATAGTCTGTCCACTTTAGTCTTTCCACTATAGTCTGTCCACTATAGTCTGTCCACTTTAGTATTTCCACTTTAGTCTTTCCACTTTATTCTGTCCACTTCAGTGTGTACACTTTAGTCTGTCCACTGAGTCTTTCCACTTCAGTCTTTCCACAATAGTCTGTCCACTTTAGTCTTTCCACTTTAGTCTTTCCACTATAGTCTCCACTTTATTCTGTCCACTACAGTCTTTCCACTTTAGTCTTTCCAATAATCTCTGTCCACTTTAGTCTTTCCACTATAGTCTTTCCACTTTATTCTGTCCACTACAGTCTTTCCACTATAGTCTTTCCACTATAGTCTGTCCACTTTAGTCTTTCCACTTTAGTTTTTCCACTTTAGTCTGTCCACTTCAGACTTTCCACTATAGTCTGTCCACTTTAGTCTTTCCTCTTTAGTCTTTCCACTATAGTCTCCACTTTATTATGTCCACTACAGTCTTTCCACTATAGTCTTTCCACTATAGTCTGTCCACTTTAGTCTTTCCACTATTCTTTGTCCACTTTACTCTTTCCACTATACTCTCCACTTTATTCTGTCCACTACAGTCTTTCCACTATAGTCTTTCCACTATAGTTTGTCCACTTTAGTCTTTCCGCTTTAGTCTTTCCACTTTAGTCTGTCCACTTTAGTCTTTCCACTATAGTCCTTCCACTATAGTCTGTCCACTTTAGTCTTTCCACTATACTCTCCACTTTATTCTGTCCACTACAGTCTTTCCACTATAGTTTTTCCACTATAGTTTGTCCACTTTAGTCTTTCCGCTTTAGTCTTTCCACTTTAGTCTGTCCACTTTAGTCTTTCCACTATGGTCTGTCCACTTTAGTCTTTCCACTATTCTCTGTCCACTTTAGTCTTTCCACTTTAGTCTTTTCACTATAGTCTCCACTTTATTCTGTCCACTACAGTCTTTCCACTATAGTTTTTCCACTATAGTTTGTCCACTTTAGTCTTTCCGCTTTAGTCTTTCCACTTTGTCTGTCCACTTTAGTCTTTCCACTATGGTCTGTCCACTTTAGTCTTTCCACTATTCTCTGTCCACTCTAGTCTTTCCACTTCAGTCTTTCCAAAATAGTCCGTCCACTTTAGTCTTTCCACTATTGTCTTTCCACCATAGTCTGTCCACTTTAGTCTTTTCACTTTAGTCTTTCTACTATAGTCTCCACTTTATTCTGTCCACTACAGTCTTTCCACTTTAGTCTTTCCACTATTCTCTGTCCACTTTATTCTTTCCACTTTATTCTTTCCACTATAGTCTCCACTTTATTCTGTCCACTACAGTCTTTCCACTATAGTCTTTCCACTATCGTCTGTCTGTCCACTTTAGTCTTTCGACTAATCTCTGTCCACTTAGTCTTTCCACTATAGTTTCCACTTTATTCTGTCCACTACAGTCTTTCCACTATAGTCTTTCCACTATAGTCTGTCCACTTTAGTCTTTCCACTTTAGTCTTTCCACTATAGTCTCCACTTTATTCTGTCCACTACAGTCTTTCCACTTTAGTCTTTCTACTATTCTCTGTCCACTTTAGTCTTTCCATTTTAGGCTTTCCACTATAGTCTCAACTTTATTCTGTCCACTACAGTTTTTCCACTATAGTCTTTCGACTATAGTCTGTCCACTTTAGTCTTTCCACTATTCTCTGTCCACTTTAGTCTTTCCACTATACTCTCCACTTTATTCTGTCCACTACAGTCTTTCCACTATAGTCTTTCCAATATAGTCTGTCCACTTTAGTCTTTCCACTTTAGTCTTTCCACCTTAGTCTGTCCACATTAGTCTTTCCACTATAGTCTGTCCACTATAGTCTTTCCACTATACTCTGTCCACTTTAGTCTTTCAACTTTAATCTTTCCACTTTTAGTCTGTCCACATTAGTCTTTCCACTATAGTCTGTCCACTTTAGTCTTTCCACTTTTTTTCTTTCCACTTCAGTGTGTACACTTTAGTCTGTCCACTGAGTCTTTCCACTTCAGTCTTTCCACTATAGTCTGTCCACTTTAGCCTTTCCACTTTAGTCTTTCCACTATAGTCTCCACTTTAGTGTTTCCACTATTCTCTGTCCACTTTAGTCTTTCCGCTATGGTCTCCACTTTATTCTGTCCACTAGAGTCTTTCCACTATAGTCTTTCAACTATAGTCTGTCCACTTTAGTCGTTCCACTATTCTCTGTCCACTTTAGTCTTTCCACTATACTCTCCACTTTATTCTGTCCACTACAGTCTTTCCACTATAGTCTTTCCAATATAGTCTGTCCACTTTAGTCTTTCCACTTTAGTCTTTCCACCTTAGTCTGTCCACATTAGTCTTTCCACTATAGTCTGTCCACTATAGTCTTTCCACTATACTCTGTCCACTTTAGTCTTTCCACTTTAGTCTTTCCACTTTTTTTCTTTCCACTTCAGTTTGTACACTTTAGTCTGTCCACTGAGTCTTTCCACTTCAGTCTTTCCACTATAGTCTGTCCACTTTAGCCTTTCCACTTTAGTCTTTCCACTATAGTCTCCACTTTAGTGTTTCCACTATTCTCTGTCCACTTTAGTCTTTCCGCTATGGTCTCCACTTTATTCTGTCCACTAGAGTCTTTCCACTATAGTCTTTCAACTATAGTCTGTCCACTTTAGTCTTTCCACTATTCTCTGTCCACTTTAGTCTTTCCACTATACTCTCCACTTTATTCTGTCCACTTCAGTCTTTCCACAATAGTCTCTCCACTTTAGTCTTTCCACTTTAGTCTTTCCACTGCAGTCTTTCCACTATAGTCTCTCCACTATATAGTCTGTCCACTTTAGTCCTTCCACTTTAGTCTTTCCACTATAGTCGGTCCACTTTAGTCTTTCCACTATTCTCTGTCCACTTTAGTCTTTCCACTATACTCTCCACTTTATTCTGTCCACTACAGTCTTTCCAATATAGTCTTTCCACTTTAGTCTTTACACTTTAGTCTTTCCACCTTAGTCTTTGCACTATAGTCTGTCCAAATTAGTCTTTCCACTATTCTCTGTCCACTTTAGTCTTTCCACTATAGTCTCCACTTTATTCTTTCCACTACAGTCTTTCCACTATAGTCTTTCCACTATAGTCTGTCCACTTTAGTCTTTCTAATTTAGTCTGTCCACTTTAGTCTTTCCACTTTAGTCTTTCCACCTTAGTCTTTCCACTATAGTCTGTCCACTTTAGTCTTTCCACTATTCTCTGTCTACTTTAGTCTTTCCACTATAGTCTCCACTTTATTCTTTCCACTACAGTCTTTCCACTATAGTCTTTCCACTATAGTCTGTCCACTTTAGTCTTTCCACTTTAGTTTTTCCACTTTAGTCTATCCACTTTAGACTTTCCACTATAGTCTATCCACTTTAGTCTTTCCATTTTAGTCTTTCCACTATAGTCTCCACTTTATTCTTCCCACTACAGTCTTTCCACTTAGTCTGTTCACTACAGTCTTTCCACTAAAGTCTTTCCACTATAGTCTGTCCACTTTAGTCTTTCCACTTTATTCTTTCCACCTTAGTCTTTCCACTATAGTTGTCCACTTTAGTCTTTCCACTATTCTCTGTCTACTTTAGTCTTTCCACTATAGTCTCCACTTTATTCTTTCCACTAGTCTTTCCACTATAGTCTTTTCACTATAGTCTGTCCACTTTAGTCTTTCCACTATTCTCTGTCCACTTTAGTCTTTCCACTATACTCTCCACTTTATTCTGTCCACTACAGTCTTTCCAATATAGTCTTTCCACTTTAGTCTTTACACTTTAGTCTTTCCACCTTAGTCTTTGCACTATAGTCTGTCCAAATTAGTCTTTCCACTATTCTCTGTCCACTTTAGTCTTTCCACTATAGTCTCCACTTTATTCTTTCCACTACAGTCTTTCCACTATAGTCTTTCCACTATAGTCTGTCCACTTTAGTCTTTCTAATTTAGTCTGTCCACTTTAGTCTTTCCACTTTAGTCTTTCCACCTTAGTCTTTCCACTATAGTCTGTCCACTTTAGTCTTTCCACTATTCTCTGTCTACTTTAGTCTTTCCACTATAGTCTCCACTTTATTCTTTCCACTACAGTCTTTCCACTATAGTCTTTCCACTATAGTCTGTCCACTTTAGTCTTTCCACTTTAGTTTTTCCACTTTAGTCTATCCACTTTAGACTTTCCACTATAGTCTATCCACTTTAGTCTTTCCATTTTAGTCTTTCCACTATAGTCTCCACTTTATTCTTCCCACTACAGTCTTTCCACTTAGTCTGTTCACTACAGTCTTTCCACTAAAGTCTTTCCACTATAGTCTGTCCACTTTAGTCTTTCCACTTTATTCTTTCCACCTTAGTCTTTCCACTATAGTTGTCCACTTTAGTCTTTCCACTATTCTCTGTCTACTTTAGTCTTTCCACTATAGTCTCCACTTTATTCTTTCCACTAGTCTTTCCACTATAGTCTTTTCACTATAGTCTGTCCACTTTAGTCTTTCCACTTTAGTTTTTTCCACTTTAGTCTATCCACTTTAGACTTTCCACTATAGTCTATCCACTTTAGTCTTTCCATTTTAGTCTTTCCACTATAGTCTCCACTTTATTCTGTCCAGTACAGTCTTCCCAATTTAGTCTTTCCACTATTGTCTGTCCACTTTAGTATTTCCACTATAGTCTCCACTTTATTCTTTCCACTATAGTCTTTCCACTACAGTCTTTCCACTGTAGTCTGTCCACTTTAGTCTTTCCACTATTCTCTGTCCACTTTAGTCTTTCCACTATAGTCTCCACTTTATTCTTTCCACTACAGTCTTTCCACTATAGTCGTTTCACTATAGTCTGTCCACTTTAGTCTTTCCACTTTAGTTTTTCCACTTTAGTCTGTCCACTTTAGTCTTTCCACTATTCTCTGTCCACTTTAGTCTTTCCACTTTAGTCTTTCCACTATAGTCTCCACTTTATTCTGTCCACTACAGTCTTTCTACTATAGTCTTTCCACTATAGTTTGTCCACTTCAGTCTTTCCGCTTTAGTTTTTCCACTTTAGTCTGTCCACGTCAGACTTTCCACTATAGTCTGTCCACTTTAGTCTTTCCTCTTTAGTCTTTCCACTATAGTCTCCACTTTATTCTGTCCACTACAGTCTTTCCACTATAGTCTTTCCACTATAGTCTATCCATTTTAGTCTTTCCACTATTCTCTGTCCACTTTAGTCTTTCCACTATACTCTCCACTTTATTCTGTCCACTACAGTCTTTCCACTATAGTCTTTCCACTATAGTCTGTCCACTTTAGTCTTTCCATTTTAGTTTTTCCACTTTAGTCTCCGCTTTATTCTGTCCACTACAGTCTTTCCACTATAGTCTTTCCACTATAGTCTGTCCACTTTAGTCTTTCAACTTTAGTATTTCCACTTTAGTCTTTCCACTATAGTCTGTCCACTTTAGTCTTTCCACTATTCTCTGTCCACTTTAGTCTTTCTACTATAGTCTACACTTTATTCTGTAAACTACAGTCTTTCCACTATAGTCTTTCCACTATTCTCTGTCCACTTTAGTCTTTCCACTATAGTCTCCACTTTATTCTTTCCACTACAGTCTTTCCACTATAGTCTTTCCACTATAGTCTGTCCACTTTAGTCTTTCAACTTTAGTTTTTCCACTTTAGTCTTTCCACTATAGTCTGTCCACTTTAGTCTTTCCACTATTCTCTATCCACTTTAGTCTTTCCACTATAGTCTCCACTTTATTCTGTCCACTATAGTCTTTCCACTATAGTCTTTCCACGGTAGTCTGTCCACTTTAGTCTTTCCACTATTCTCTGTCCACTTTAGTCTTTCCACTATAGTCTCTACTTTATCCTGTCCACTACAGTCTTTCCACTATAGTCTTTCCACTATAGTCTGTCCACTTTAGTCTTTCCACTTTAGTCTTTCCAATATAGTCTCCACTTTATCCTGTCCACTACAGTCTTTCCACTATAGTCTTTCCACTATAGTCTGTCCACTTTAGTCTTTCCACTATTCTCTGTCCAATTTAGTCTTTCCACTATAATCTCCACTTTATTCTGTCCACTACAGTCTTTCCACTATAGTCTTTCCACTATAGTTTGTCCACTTTAGTTTTTCCGCTTTAGTCTTTCCACTTTAGTCTGTCCACTTTAGTCTTTCCACTATAGTCTGTCCACTTTAGTCTTTCCACTGTTCTCTGTCCACTTTAGTCTTTCCACTTCTTTCCACTATAGTCTCCACTTTATTCTGTCCACTATAGTCTGTCCACTTTAGTCTTTCCACTTTAATCTTTCCTCTTTAGTCTGTCCACTTTAGTCTTTCCACTATAGTCTGTCCACTTTAGTATTTCCACTTTAGTCTTTCCACTTTATTCTGTCCACTTCAGTGTGTACACTTTAGTCTGTCCACTGAGTCTTTCCACTTCAGTCTTTCCACAATAGTCTGTCCACTTTAGTCTTTCCACTTTAGTCTTTCCACTATAGTCTCCACTTTATTCTGTCCACTACAGTCTTTCCACTTTAGTCTTTCCAATACTCTCTGTCCACTTTAGTCTTTCCACTATAGTTTCCACTTTATTCTGTCCACTACAGTCTTTCCACTATAGTCTTTCCACTATAGTCTGTCCACTTTAGTCTTTCCACTATTCTCTGTCCACTTTAGTCTTTCCACTATACTCTCCACTTTATTCTGTCCACTACAGTCTTTCCACTATAGTCTTTCCAATTTAGTATGTCCACTTTAGTCTTTCCACTTTAGTCTTTCCACCTTAGTCTGTCCACTTTAGTCTTTCCACTATAGTCTGTACACTTTAGTCTTTCCACTATTCTCTGTCCACTTTAGTCTTTCTACTTTAGTCTTTCCATTATAGTATCCACTTTATTCTGTCCAATACAGTCTTTCCGCTATAGTCTTTATACTATAGTCTTTCCAATTTAGTCGGTCCACTTTAGTCTTTCCACTTTAGTCTTTCCACCTTAGTCTGTCCACTTTAGTCTATCCACTATAGTCTGTACACTTTAGTCTTTCCACTATTCTCTGTCCACTTTAGTCTTTCCACTTTAGTCTTTCCACTATAGTCTCCACTTTATTCTGTCCAATACAGTCTTTTCGCTATAGTCTTTCCACTATAGTCTGTCCACTTTAGTTTTTTCACTCTAATCTTTCCACTTTAGTCTGTCCACTTTAGTCTTTCCACTATAGTCTGTACACTTTAGTCTTTCCACTATTCTCTGTCCACTTTAGTCTTTCTACTTTAGTCTTTCCACTCTAGTCTCCACTTTATTCTGTCCACTACAGTCTTTCCACTTTAGTCTTTCCAATACTCTCTGTCCACTTTATTCTTTCCACTTTAGTCTCTCCACTATAGTGTCCACTTTATTCTGTTTACTACAGTCTTTCCACTATAGTCTGTCCACTTTAGTCTTTCCACTATTCTCTGTCCACTTTAGTCTTTCCACTATAGTCTCCACTTTATTCTGTCCACTACAGTCTTTCCACTATAGTCTTTCCACTATAGTCTGTCCACTTTAGTCTTTCCACTTTAGTTTTTCCACTTTAGTCTTTCCACTATAGTCTGTCCACTTTAGTCTTTCCACTATTTTCTGTCCACTTTAGTCTTTCTACTATAGTCTCCACTTTATTCTGTAAACTAAAGTCTTTCCACTATAGTCTTTCCACTATAGTCTGTCCACTTTAGTCTTTCCACTTTAGTTTTTCCACTTTAGTCTGTCCACTTTTGACTTTCCACTATAGTCTATCCACTTTAGTCTTCCCACATTAGTCTTTCCAGTATAGTCTGTACACTTTAGTCTTTCCACTATTCTCTATTCACTTTAGTCTTTCCACTATAGTCTTTCCACTATAGTCTGTCCACTTTAGTCTTTCCACTTTAGTTTTTCCACTTTAGTCTTTCCACTATAGTCTCCACTTTATTCTGTCCACTACAGTCTTTCCAATTTAGTCTTTCCACTATTCTCTGTCCACTTTAGTATTTCCACTATAGTCTCCACTTTATTCTGTCCACTATAGTCTTTCCACTACAGTCTTTCCACTGTAGTCGGTCCACTTTAGTCTTTCCACTACTCTCTGTCCACTTTAGTCTTTCCACTATAGTCTCCACTTTATTCTTTCCACTACAGTCTTTCCACTATAGTCGTTCCACTATAGTCAGTCCACTTTAGTCTTTCCACTTTAGTTTTTCCACTTTAGTTTGTCCACTTTAGTCTTTCCACTATTCACTGTCCACTTTAGTCTTTCCACTTTAGTCTTTCCAATATAGTCTCCACTTTATTCTGTCCACTACAGTCTTTCCACTATAGCCTTTCCACTATAGTTTGTCCACTTCAGTCTTTCCACTTTAGTCTTTCCTCTATAGTCTCCACTTTATTCTGTCCACTACAGTCTTTCCACTTTAGTCTTTCCACTATTCTCTGTCCACTTTAGTCTTTCCACTATAGTCTCCACTTTATTCTTTCACTAAAGTGTTTCCACTATAGTCTCTCCACTATAGTCTGTCCACTTTAGTCTTTCCACTATTCTCTGTCCACTTTAGTCTTTCCACTATAGTCTCCACTTTAGTCTTTCCACTATAGTCTCCACTTTATTCTGTCCACTACAGTCTTTCCACTTTAGTCTTTCCACTATTCTCTGTCCACTTTAGTCTTTCCACTTTTGTCTTTCCACTATAGTCTCCACTTTATTCTGTCCACTACAGTCTTTCCACTATAGTCTTTCCACTATAGTCTGTCCACTTTAGTCTTTCCACTATTCTCTGTCCACTTTAGTCTTTCCACTATACTCTCCACTTTATTCTGTCCACTACAGTCTTTCCACTATAGTCTTTCCAATATAGTCTTTCCACTTTAGTCTTTCCACTTTAGTCTTTCCACCTTAGTCTTTCCACTATAGTCTGTCCACTTTAGTCTTTCCACAATTCTCTGTCCACTTTAGTCTTTCCACCATAGTCTCCACTTTATTCTTTCCACTACAGTCTTTCCACTATAGTCTTTCCACTATAGTCTGTCCACTTTAGTCTTTCCACTATTCTCTGTCCACTTTAGTCTTTCCACTATAGTCTCCACTTTATTCTTTCCACTACAGTCTTTCCACTATAGTCTTTCCACTATAGTCTGTCCACTTTAGTCTTTCCACTTTAGTTTTTCCACTTTAGTCTGTCCACTTTAGACTTTCCCCTATATTCTATCCACTTTAGTCTTTCCATTTTAGTCTTTCCACTATTGTTTCCACTTTATTCTTCCCACTACAGTCTTTCCAATTTAGTCTTTCCACTATTGTCTGTCCACTTTAGTATTTCCACTATAGTCTCCACTTTATTCTTTCCACTATAGTCTTTCCACTACAGTCTTTCCACTATAGTCTCCACTTTATTCTGTCCACTACAGTCTTTCCACTTTAGTCTTTCCAATACTCTCTGTCCACTTTAGTCTTTCCACTATAGTTTCCACTTTATTCTGTCCACTACAGTCTTTCCACTATAGTCTTTCCACTATAGTCTGTCCACTTTAGTCTTTCCACTATTCTCTGTCCACTTTAGTCTTTCCACTATACTCTCCACTTTATTCTGTCCACTACAGTCTTTCCACTATAGTCTTTCCAATTTAGTATGTCCACTTTAGTCTTTCCACTTTAGTCTTTCCACCTTAGTCTGTCCACTTTAGTCTTTCCACTATAGTCTGTACACTTTAGTCTTTCCACTATTCTCTGTCCACTTTAGTCTTTCTACTTTAGTCTTTCCATTATAGTCTCCACTTTATTCTGTCCAATACAGTCTTTCCGCTATAGTCTTTCCACTATAGTCTTTCCAATTTAGTCGGTCCACTTTAGTCTTTCCACTTTAGTCTTTCCACCTTAGTCTGTCCACTTTAGTCTTTCCACTATAGTCTGTACACTTTAGTCTTTCCACTATTCTCTGTCCACTTTAGTCTTTCCACTTTAGTCTTTCCACTATAGTCTCCACTTTATTCTGTCCAATACAGTCTTTCCGCTATAGTCTTTCCACTATAGTCTGTCCACTTTAGTTTTTTCACTTTAATCTTTCCACTTTAGTCTGTCCACTTTAGTCTTTCCACTCTATTCTGTCCACTTCAGTGTGTACACTTTAGTCTGTCCACTGAGTCTTTCCACTTCAGTCTTTCCACTATATTTTTTCCACTTTAGTCTTTCCACTTTAGTCTTTCCACTCTAGTCTCCACTTTATTCTTTCCACTTTAGTCTTTCCACTATAGTGTCCACTTTATTCTGTTTACTACAGTCTTTCCACTATAGTCTTTCCACTATAGTCTGTCCACTTTAGTCTTTCCACTATTCTCTGTCCACTTTAGTCTTTCCACTATAGTCTCCACTTTATTCTGTCCACTACAGTCTTTCCACTATAGTCTTTCCACTTTAGTTTTTCCACTTTAGTCTTTCCACTATAGTCTGTCCACTTTAGTCTTTCCACTATTTTCTGTCCACTTTAGTCTTTCTACTATAGTCTCCACTTTATTCTGTAAACTAAAGTCTTTCCACTATAGTCTTTCCACTATAGTCTGTCCACTTTAGTCTTTCCACTTTAGTTTTTCCACTTTAGTCTGTCCACTTTTGACTTTCCACTTTAGTCTTCCCACTTTAGTCTTTCCACTATAGTCTGTACACTTTAGTCTTTCCACTATTCTCTATTCACTTTAGTCTTTCCACTATAGTCTTTCCACTATAGTCTGTCCAATTTAGTCTTTCCACTTTAGTTTTTCCACTTTAGTCTTTCCACTATACTCTCCACTTTATTCTGTCCACTACAGTCTTTCCACTATAGTCTTTCCAATATAGTCTTTCCACTTTAGTCTTTCCACTTTAGTCTTTCCACCTTAGTCTTTCCACTATAGTCTGTCCACTTTAGTCTTTCCACAATTCTCTGTCCACTTTAGTCTTTCCACCATAGTCTCCACTTTATTCTTTCCACTACAGTCTTTCCACTATAGTCTTTCCACTATAGTCTGTCCACTTTAGTCTTTCCACTATTCTCTGTCCACTTTAGTCTTTCCACTATAGTCTCCACTTTATTCTGTCCACTACAGTCTTTCCACTATAGTCTTTCCACTTTAGTTTTTCCACTTTAGTCTTTCCACTATAGTCTGTCCACTTTAGTCTTTCCACTATTTTCTGTCCACTTTAGTCTTTCTACTATAGTCTCCACTTTATTCTGTAAACTAAAGTCTTTCCACTATAGTCTTTCCACTATAGTCTGTCCACTTTAGTCTTTCCACTTTAGTTTTTCCACTTTAGTCTGTCCACTTTTGACTTTCCACTTTAGTCTTCCCACTTTAGTCTTTCCACTATAGTCTGTACACTTTAGTCTTTCCACTATTCTCTATTCACTTTAGTCTTTCTACTATAGTCTTTCCACTATAGTCTGTCCAATTTAGTCTTTCCACTTTAGTTTTTCCACTTTAGTCTTTCCACTATAGTCTCCACTTTATTCTGTCCACTACAGTCTTTCCAATTTAGTCTTTCCACTATTCTCTGTCCACTTTAGTATTTCCACTATAGTCTCCACTTTATTCTGTCCACTATAGTCTTTCCACTACAGTCTTTCCACTGTAGTCGGTCCACTTTAGTCTTTCCACTACTCTCTGTCCACTTTAGTCTTTCCACTACAGTCTTTCCACTATAGTCGTTCCACTATAGTCAGTCCACTTTAGTCTTTCCACTTTAGTTTTTCCACTTTAGTTTGTCCACTTTAGTCTTTCCACTATTCACTGTCCACTTTAGTCTTTCCACTTTAGTCTTTCCAATATAGTCTCCACTTTATTCTGTCCACTACAGTCTTTCCACTATAGCCTTTCCACTATAGTTTGTCCACTTCAGTCTTTCCACTTTAGTCTTTCCTCTATAGTCTCCACTTTATTCTGTCCACTACAGTCTTTCCACTTTAGTCTTTCCACTATTCTCTGTCCACTTTAGTCTTTCCACTTTTGTCTTTCCACTATAGTCTCCACTTTATTCTGTCCACTACAGTCTTTCCACTATAGTTTTTCCACTATAGTCTGTCCACTTTAGTCTTTCTACTATTCTCTGTCCACTTTAGTCTTTCCACTATACTCTCCACTTTATTCTGTCCACTAAAGTCTTTCCACTATAGTCTTTCCAATATAGTCTTTCCACTTTAGTCTTTCCACTTTAGTCTGTCCACCTTAGTCTTTCCACTATAGTCTGTCCACTTTAGTCTTTCCACAATTATCTGTCCACTTTAGTCTTTCCACCATAGTCTCCACTTTATTCTTTCCACTACAGTCTTTCCACTATAGTCTTTCCACTATAGTCTGTCCACTTTAGTCTTTCTAATATAGTCCGTCCACTTTAGTCTTTCCACTTTAGTCTTTCCACCTTAGTCTTTCCACTATAGTCTGTCCACTTTAGTCTTTCCACTATTCTCTGTCCACTTTAGTCTTTCCACTATAGTCTCCACTTTATTCTTTCCACTACAGTCTTTCCACTATAGTCTTTCCACTATAGTCTGTCCACTTTAGTCTTTCCACTTTAGTTTTTCCACTTTAGTCTGTCCACTTTAGACTTTCCCCTATATTCTATCCACTTTAGTCTTTCCATTTTAGTCTTTCCTCTATTGTTTCCACTTTATTCTTCCCACTACAGTCTTTCCAATTTAGTCTTTCCACTATTGTCTGTCCACTTTAGTATTTCCACTATAGTCTCCACTTTATTCTTTCCACTATAGTCTTTCCACTACAGTCTTTCCACTGTAGTCTGTCCACTTTAGTCTTTCCACTATTCTCTGTCCACTTTAGTCTTTCCACTATAGTCTCCACTTTATTCTTTCCACTACAGTCTTTCCACTAAAGTCGTTCCACTATAGTCTGTCCACTTTAGTCTTTCCACTTTAGTTTTTCCACTTTAGTCTGTCCACTTTAGTCTTTCCACTATTCTCTGTCCACTTTAGTCTTTCCACTTTAGTCTTTCCACTATAGTCTCCACTTTATTCTGTCCACTACAGTCTTTCCACTATAGTCTTTCCACTATAGTTTGTCCACTTCAGTCTTTCCACTTTAGTTTTTCCACTTTAGTCTGTCCACTTCAGACTTTCCACTATAGTCTGTCCACTTTAGTCTTTCCTCTTTAGTCTTTCCACTATAGTCTCCACTTTATTCTGTCCACTTTAGTCTTTCCACTTTAGTCTTTCCACCTTAGTCTTTCCACTATAGTCTGTCCACTTTAGTCTTTCCACTATTCTCTGTCCACTTTAGTCTTTCCACTATAGTCTCCACTTTATTCTTTCCACTACAGTCTTTCCACTATAGTCTTTCCACTATAGTCTGTCCACTTTAGTCTTTCCACTTTAGTTTTTCCACTTTAGTCTCCACTTTATTCTGTCCACTACAGTCTTTCCACTATAGTCTTTCCACTATAGTCTGTCCACTTTAGTCTTTCAACTTTAGTTTTTCCACTTTAGTCTTTCCACTATAGTCTGTCCACTTTAGTCTTTCCACTATTCTCTGTCCACTTTAGTCTTTCTACTATAGTCTACACTTTATTCTGTAAACTACAGTCTTTCCACTATAGTCTTTCCCATATTCTCTGTCCACTTTAGTCTTTCCACTATAGTCTCCACTTTATTCTGTCCACTACAGTCTTTCCACTATAGTCTTTCCACTATAGTCTGTCCACTTTAGTCTTTCAACTTTAGTTTTTCCACTTTAGTCTTTCCACTATAGTCTGTCCACTTTAGTCTTTCCACTATTCTCTATCCACTTTAGAATTTTCCACTATAGTCTCCACTTTATTCTGTCCACTATAGTCTTTCCACTATAGTCTTTCCAGTATAGTCTGTCCACTTTAGTCTTTCCACTATTCTCTGTCCACTTTAGTCTTTCCACTATAATCTCCACTTTATTCTGTCCACTACAGTCTTTCCACTATAGTCTTTCCACTATAGTTTGTCCACTTTAGTTTTTCCGCTTTAGTCTTTCCACTTTAGTCTGTCCACTTTAGTCTTTCCACGATAGTCTGTCCACTTTAGTCTTTCCACTGTTCTCTGTCGACTTTAGTCTTTCCACTTTAGTCTTCCCACTATAGTCTCCACTTTATTCTGTCCACTACAGTCTTTCCACTATAGTCTTTCCACTATAGTCTGTCCACTTTAGTCTTTCCACTTTAATCTTTCCACTTTAGTCTGTCCACTTTAGTCTTTCCACTATAGTCTGTCCACTTTAGTATTTCCACTTTAGTCTTTCCACTTTATTCTGTCCACTTCAGTGTGTACACTTTAGTCTGTCCACTGAGTCTTTCCACTTCAGTCTTTCCACAATAGTCTGTCCACTTTAGTTTTTCCACTTTAGTTTTTCCACTATAGTCTCCACTTTATTCTTTCCACTACAGTCTTTCCACTTTAGTCTTTCCAATACTCTCTGTCCACTTTAGTCTTTCCACTATAGTCTCCACTTTATTCTGTCCACTACAGTCTTTCCACTATAGTCTTTCCACTATAGTCTGTCCACTTTAGTCTTTCCACTTTAGTCTTTCCACTATAGTCTCCACTTTATTCTATCCACTACAGTCTTTCCACTTTCGTCTTTCCATTATAGTCTCTCCACTTTAGTCTTTCCACTTTAGTTTTTCCACTTCAGTCTGTCCACTTTAGACTTTCCACTATAGTCTATCCACTTTAGTCTTCCCACTTTACTCTTTCCACTATAGTCTGTCCACTTTAGTCTTTCCACTTTAGTCTTTCCACTAAAGTCTCCACTTTATTCTTTCCACTACAGTCTTTCCACTATAGTCTTTCCATTATAGTCTCTCCACTTTAGTCTTTCCACTTTAGTTTTTCCACTTTAGTCTGTCCACTTTAGACCTTCCACTATAGTCTATCCACTTTAGTCTTCCCACTTTACTCTTTCCACTATAGTCTGTCCACTTAAGTCTTTCCACTATTCTCTATCCACTTTAGTCTTTCCACTATAGTCTTTCCACTATAGTCTGTCCACTTTAGTCTTTCCACTTTAGTTTTTCCACTTTAGTCTTTCCACTATAGTCTCCACTTTATTCTGTCCACTACAGTCTTTCCAATTTAGTCTTTCCACTATTCTCTGTCCACTTTAGTATTTCCACTATAGTCTCCACTTTATTCTGTCCACTATAGTCTTTCCACTACAGTCTTTCCACTGTAGTCTGTCCACTTTAGTCTTTCCACGATTCTCTGTCCACTTTAGTCTTTCCACTATAGTGTCCACTTTATTCTTTCCACTACAGTCTTTCCACTATAGTCGTTCCACTATAGTCAGTCCACTTTAGTCTTTCCACTTTAGTTTTTCCACTTTAGTTTGTCCACTTTAGTCTTTCCACTATTCACTGTCCACTTTAGTCTTTCCACTTTAGTCTTTCCACTATAGTCTCCACTTTATTCTATCCACTACAGTCTTTCCACTATAGCCTTTCCACTATAGTTTGTCCACTTCAGTCTTTCCACTTTAGTCTTTCCTCTATAGTCTCCACTTTATTCTGTCCATTACAGTCTTTCCACTTTAGTCTTTCCACTATTCTCTGTCCACTTTAGTCTTTCCACTATAGTCTCCACCTTATTCTTTCCACTACAGTCTTTCCACTATAGTCTCTCCACTATAGTCTGTCCACTTTAGTCTTTCCACTATTCTCTGTCCACTTTAGTCTTTCCACTATACTCTCCACTTTATTCTGTCCACTACAGTCTTTCCACTATAGTCTTTCCAATATAGTCTGTCCACTTTAGTCTTTCCACTTTAGTCTTCCCACCTTAGTCTGTCCACTTTAGTCTTTCCACTATAGTCTCCACTTTATTCTGTCCACTACAGGCTTTCCACTATAGCCTTTCCACTATAGTTTGTCCACTTCAGTCTTTCCACTTTAGTCTTTCCACTATTGTCTCCACTTTATTCTGTCCACTACAGTCTTTCCACTTTAGTCTTTCCACTATTCTCTGTCCACTTTAGTCTTTCCACTTTAGTCTTTCCACTATAGTCTCCACTTTATTCTTTCCACTACAGTTTTTCCACTATAGTCTCTCCACTATAGTCTGTCCACTTTAGTCTTTCCACTATTCTCTGTCCACTTTAGTCTTTCCACTATACTCTCCACTTTATTCTGTCCACTACAGTCTTTCCACTACAGTCTTTCCAATATAGTCTGTCCACTTTAGTCTTTCCACTTTAGTCGTCCCACCTTAGTCTGTCCACTTTAGTCTTTCCACTATAGTCTGTCCACTTTAGTCTTTCCACTTTAGTCTTTCCACTTTATTCTGTCCACTTCAGTGTGTACACTTTAGTCTGTCCACTTTAGTCTTTCCACTATTCTCTGTCCACTTTAGTCTTTCTACTATAGTATCCACTTTATTCTGTAAACTACAGTCTTTCCACTATAGTCTTTCCACTATAGTCTGTCCACTTTAGTCTTTCCACTTTAGTTTTTCCACTTTAGTCTGTCCGCCTTAGACTTTCAACTATAGTCTATCCACTTTAGTCTTTCCACTTTATTCTGTCCACTTCAGTGTGTACACTTTAGTCTTTCCACTGAGTCTTTCAACTTCAGTCTTTCCACTATAGTCTCTCCACTTTAGTCTTTCCACTTTAGTCTTTCAACTATAGTCTCCACTTTATTCTGTCCACTACAGTCTTTCCAATTTAGTCTTTCCACTATTCTCTATCCAATTTAGTCTTTCCACGATAGTCTCCACTTTATTCTGTCAACTATAGTCTTTCCACTATAGTCTTTCCACTATAGTCTGTCCACTTTAGTCTTTCCACTTTAGTTTTTCCACTTTAGTCTGTCCACTTCAGACTTTCCACTATAGTCTGTCCACTTTAGTCTTTCCTCTTTAGTCTTTCCGCTATAGTCTCCACTTTATTCTGTCCACTACAGTCTTTCCACTATAGTCTTTCCAGTATAGTCTGTCCACTTTAGTCTTTCCACTATTCGGTGTCCACTTTAGTCTTTCCACTATAGTCTCCACTTTATCCTGTCCACTACAGTCTTTCCACTATAGTCTTTCCACTATAGTCTGTCCACTTTAGTCTTTCCACTTTAGTCTTTCCACTATAGTCTCCACTTTATCCTGTCCACCACAGTCTTTCCACTATAGTCTTTCCAGTATAGTCTGTCCACTTTAGTCTTTCCACTATTCTCTGTCCACTTTAGTCTTTCCACTATAATCTCCACTTTATTCTGTCCACTACAGTCTTTCTACTATAGTCTTTCCACTATAGTTTGTCCACTTTAGTTTTTCCGCTTTAGTCTTTCCACTTTAGTCTGTCCACTTTAGTCTTTCCACTATAGTCTGTCCACTTTAGTCTTTCCACTGTTCTCTGTCCACTTTAGTCTTTCCACTTTAGTCTTTCCACTACAGTCTCCACTTTATTCTGTCCACTACAGTCTTTCCACTATAGTCTTTCCACTATAGTCTGTCTACTTTAGTCTTTCCACTTTAATCTTTCCACTTTAGTCTGTCCACTTTAGTCTTTCCACTATAGTCTGTCCACTTTAGTATTTCCAC
The DNA here is from genome assembly GCA_030848855.1 of Branchinecta sandiegonensis. NCBI lineage: Eukaryota > Metazoa > Arthropoda > Branchiopoda > Anostraca > Branchinectidae > Branchinecta > Branchinecta sandiegonensis. Next base: position 62,676 of record JAUPMV010000083.1, on the reverse strand, counting down.
TTTAGTCCTTCCACTTTATTCTGTCCACTTCAGTGTGTACACTTTAGTCTGTCCACTGAGTCTTTCCACTTCAGTCTTTCCACAATAGTCTGTCCACTTTAGTCTTTCCACTTTAGTCTTTCCACTATAGTCTCCACTTTATTCTGTCCACTACAGTCTTTCCACTTTAGTCTTTCCAATACTCTCTGTCCACTTTAGTCTTTCCACCATAGTCTCCACTTTATTCTGTCCACTACAGTCTTTCCACTATAGTCTTTCCACTATAGTCTGTCCACTTTTGTCTTTCCACTATAGTCTCCACTTTAGTCTATCCACTACAGTCTTTCCACTTTCGTCTTTCCACTATTCTCTGTTCACTTTAGTCTTTCCACTATAGTCTCCACTTTATTCTGTCCACTACAGTCTTTCCACTATAGTCTTTCCGCTATAGTCTGTCCACTTTAGTCTTTCCACTTTAATCTTTCCACTATAGTCTGTACACTTTAGTCTTTCCACTATTCACTGTCCACTTTAGTCTTTCCACTAAAGTCTCCACTTTTCTCTTTCCACTACAGTCTTTCCACTATAGTCTTTCCATTATAGTCTGTCCACTTTAGTCTTTCCACTATAGTCTCCACTTTATTCTTTCCACTATAGTCTTTCCACTACAGTCTTTCCACTGTAGTCTGTCCACTTTAGTCTTTCCACTATTCTCTGTCCACTTTAGTCTTTCCACTATAGTCTCCACTTTATTCTTGCCACTACAGTCTTTCCACTAAAGTCGTTCCACTATAGTCTGTCCACTTTAGTCTTTCCACTTTAGTTTTTCCACTTTAGTCTGTCCACTTTAGTCTTTCCACTATTCTCTGTCCACTTTAGTCTTTCCACTTTAGTCTTTCCACTATAGTCTCCACTTTATTCTGTCCAGTACAGTCTTTCCACTATAGTCTTTCCACAATAGTTTGTCCACTTCAGTCTTTCCACTTTAGTTTTTCCACTTTAGTCTGTCCACTACAGTCTTTCCACTATAGTCTTTCCACTATAGTCTGTCCACTTTAGTCTTTCGACTTTAGTCTTTCCACTACAGTCTCCACTTTATTCTGTCCACTACAGTCTTTCCACTATAGTCTTTCCACTATAGTCTGTCTACTTTAGTCTTTCCACTTTAATCTTTCCACTTTAGTCTGTCCACTTTAGTCTTTCCACTATAGTCTGTCCACTTTAGTATTTCCACTTTAGTCTTTCCACTTTATTCTGTCCACTTCAGTGTGTACACTTTAGTCTGTCCACTGAGTCTTTCCACTTCAGTCTTTCCACAATAGTCTGTCCACTTTAGTCTTTCCACTTTAGTCTTTACACTATAGTCTCCACTTTATTCTGTCCACTACAGTCTTTCCACTTTAGTCTTTCCAATACTCTCTGTCCACTTTAGTCTTTCCACTATAGTCTCCACTTTAGTCTATCCACTACAGTCTTTCCACTTTCGTCTTTCCACTATTCTCTGTCCACTTTAGTCTTTCCACTATAGTCTCCACTTTATTCTGTCCACTACAGTCTTTCCACTATAGTCTTTCCGCTATAGTCTGTCCACTTTAGTCTTTCCACTTTAATCTTTCCACTATAGTCTGTACACTTTAGTCTTTCCACTATTCTCTGTCCACTTTAGTCTTTCCACTAAAGTCTCCACTTTATTCTTTCCACTACAGTCTTTCCACTATAGTCTTTCCATTATAGTCTGTCCACTTTAGTCTTTCCACTTTAGTTTTTCCACTTTAGACCTTCCACTATAGTCTATCCACTTTAGTCTTCCCACTTTACTCTTTCCACTATAGTCTGTCCACTTTAGTCTTTCCACTATTCTCTGTCCACTTTAGTCTTTCCACTTTTGTCTTTCCACTATAGTCTCCACTTTATTCTGTCCACTACAGTCTTTCCACTATAGTCTTTCCACTATAGTCTGTCCACTTTAGTCTTTCCACTATTCTCTGTCCACTTTAGTCTTTCCACTATACTCTCCACTTTATTCTGTCCACTACAGTCTTTCCACTATAGTCTTTCCAATATAGTCTTTCCACTTTAGTCTTTCCACTTTAGTCTTTCCACCTTAGTCTTTCCACTATAGTCTGTCCACTTTAGTCTTTCCACAATTCTCTGTCCACTTTAGTCTTTCCACCATAGTCTCCACTTTATTCTTTCCACTACAGTCTTTCCACTATAGTCTTTCCACTATAGTCTGTCCACTTTAGTCTTTCTAATATAGTCCGTCCACTTTAGTCTTTCCACTTTAGTCTTTCCACCTTAGTCTTTCCACTACAGTCTGTCCACTTTAGTCTTTCCACTATTCTCTGTCCACTTTAGTCTTTCCACTATAGTCTCCACTTTATTCTTTCCACTACAGTCTTTCCACTATAGTCTTTCCACTATAGTCTGTCCACTTTAGTCTTTCCACTTTAGTTTTTCCACTTTAGTCTGTCCACTTTAGACTTTCCCCTATATTCTATCCACTTTAGTCTTTCCATTTTAGTCTTTCCACTATTGTTTCCACTTTATTCTTCCCACTACAGTCTTTCCAATTTAGTCTTTCCACTATTGTCTGTCCACTTTAGTATTTCCACTATAGTCTCCACTTTATTCTTTCCACTATAGTCTTTCCACTACAGTCTTTCCACTGTAGTCTGTCCACTTTAGTCTTTCCACTATTCTCTGTCCACTTTAGTCTTTCCACTATAGTCTCCACTTTATTCTTTCCACTACAGTCTTTCCACTAAAGTCGTTCCACTATAGTCTGTCCACTTTAGTCTTTCCACTTTAGTTTTTCCACTTTAGTCTGTCCACTTTAGTCTTTCCACTATTCTCTGTCCACTTTAGTCTTTCCACTTTAGTCTTTCCACTATAGTCTCCACTTTATTCTGTCCACTACAGTCTTTCCACTATAGTTTTTCCACTATAGTTTGTCCACTTCAGTCTTTCCACTTTAGTTTTTCCACTTTAGTCTGTCCACTTCAGACTTTCCACTATAGTCTGTCCACTTTAGTCTTTCCTCTTTAGTCTTTCCACTATAGTCTCCACTTTATTCTGTCCACTACAGTCTTTCCACTATAGTCTGTCCACTTTAGTCTTTCCACTATTCTCTGTCCACTTTAGTCTTTCCACTATACTCTCCACTTTATTCTGTCCACTACAGTCTTTCCACTATAGTCTTTCCACTATAGTCTGTCCACTTTAGTCTTTCCACTTTAGTTTTTCCACTTTAGTCTCCACTTTATTCTGTCCACTACAGTCTTTCCACTATAGTCTTTCCACTATAGTCTGTCCACTTTAGTCTTTCAACTTTAGTTTTTCCACTTTAGTCTTTCCACTATAGTCTGTCCACTTTAGTCTTTCCACTATTCTCTGTCCACTTTAGTCTTTCTACTATAGTCTACACTTTATTCTGTAAACTACAGTCTTTCCACTATAGTCTTTCCACTATTCTCTGTCCACTTTAGTCTTTCCACTATAGTCTCCACTTTATTCTGTCCACTACAGTCTTTCCACTATAGTCTTTCCACTATAGTCTGTCCACTTTAGTCTTTCAACTTTAGTTTTTCCACTTTAGTCTTTCCACTATAGTCTGTCCACTTTAGTCTTTCCACTATTCTCTATCCACTTTAGAATTTTCCACTATAGTCTCTTTATTCTGTCCACTATAGTCTTTCCACTATAGTCTTTCCAGTATAGTCTGTCCACTTTAGTCTTTCCACTATTCTCTGTCCACTTTAGTCTTTCCACTATAATCTCCACTTTATTCTGTCCACTACAGTCTTTCCACTATAGTCTTTCCACTATAGTTTGTCCACTTTAGTTTTTCCGCTTTAGTCTTTCCACTTTAGTCTGTCCACTTTAGTCTTTCCACGATAGTCTGTCCACTTTAGTCTTTCCACTGTTCTCTGTCGACTTCAGTCTTTCCACTTTAGTCTTCCCACTATAGTCTCCACTTTATTCTGTCCACACAGTCTTTCCACTATAGTCTTTCCACTATAGTCTGTCCACTTTAGTCTTTCCACTTTAATCTTTCCACTTTAGTCTGTCCACTTTAGTCTTTCCACTATAGTCTGTCCACTTTAGTATTTCCACTTTAGTCTTTCCACTTTATTCTGTCCACTTCAGTGTGTACACTTTAGTCTGTCCACTGAGTCTTTCCACTTCAGTCTTTCCACAATAGTCCGTCCACTTTAGTCTTTCCACTTTAGTTTTTCCACTATAGTCTCCACTTTATTCTTTCCACTACAGTCTTTCCACTTTAGTCTTTCCAATACTCTCTGTCCACTTTAGTCTTTCCACTATAGTCTCCACTTTATTCTGTCCACTACAGTCTTTCCACTATATTCTTTCCTCTATAGTCTGTCCACTTTATTCTTTCCACTTTAGTCTTTCCACTATAGTCTCCACTTTATTCTATCCACTACAGTCTTTCCACTTTCGTCTTTCCATTATAGTCTCTCCACTTTAGTCTTTCCAATTTAGTTTTTCCACTTCAGTCTGTCCACTTTAGACTTTCCACTATAGTCTATCCACTTTAGTCTTCCCACTTTACTCTTTCCACTATAGTCTGTCCACTTTAGTCTTTCCACTTTAGTCTTTCCACTAAAGTCTCCACTTTATTCTTTCCACTACAGTCTTTCCACTATAGTCTTTCCATTATAGTCTCTCCACTTTAGTCTTTCCACTTTAGTTTTTCCACTTTAGTCTGTCCACTTTAGACCTTCCACTATAGTCTATCCACTTTAGTCTTCCCACTTTACTCTTTCCACTATAGTCTGTCCACTTTAGTCTTTCCACTATTCTCTATCCACTTTAGTCTTTCCACTATAGTCTTTCCACTATAGTCTGTCCACTTTAGTCTTTCCACTTTAGTTTTTCCACTTTAGTCTTTCCACTATAGTCTCCACTTTATTCTGTCCACTACAGTCTTTCCAATTTAGTCTTTCCACTATTCTCTGTCCACTTTAGTATTTCCACTATAGTCTCCACTTTATTCTGTCCACTATAGTCTTTCCACTACAGTCTTTCCACTGTAGTCTGTCCACTTTAGTCTTTCCACGATTCTCTGTCCACTTTAGTCTTTCCACAATAGTCTGTCCACTTTAGTTTTTCCACTTTAGTTTTTCCACTATAGTCTCCACTTTATTCTTTCCACTACAGTCTTTCCACTTTAGTCTTTCCAATACTCTCTGTCCACTTTAGTCTTTCCACTATAGTCTCCACTTTATTCTGTCCACTACAGTCTTTCCACTATAGTCTTTCCACTATAGTCTGTCCACTTTAGTCTTTCCACTTTAGTCTTTCCACTATAGTCTCCACTTTATTCTATCCACTACACTCTTTCCACTTTCGTCTTTCCATTATAGTCTCTCCACTTTAGTCTTTCCACTTTAGTTTTTCCACTTCAGTCTGTCCACTTTAGACTTTCCACTATAGTCTATCCACTTTAGTCTTCCCACTTTACTCTTTCCACTATAGTCTGTTCACTTTAGTCTTTCCACTCTAGTCTTTCCACTAAAGTCTCCACTTTATTCTTTCCACTACAGTCTTTCCGCTATAGTCTTTCCATTATAGTCTCTCCACTTTAGTCTTTCCACTTTAGTTTTTCCACTTTAGTCTGTCCACTTTAGACCTTCCACTATAGTCTATCCACTTTAGTCTTCCCACTTTACTCTTTCCACTATAGTCTGTCCACTTAAGTCTTTCCACTATTCTCTATCCACTTTCGTCTTTCCACTATAGTCTTTCCACTATAGTCTGTCCACTTTAGTCTTTCCACTTTAGTTTTTCCACTTTAGTCTTTCCACCATAGTCTCCACTTTATTCTGTCCACTACAGTCTTTCCAATTTAGTCTTTCCACTATTCTCTGTCCACTTTAGTATTTCCACTATAGTCTCCACTTTATTCTGTCCACTATAGTCTTTCCACTACAGTCTTTCCACTGTAGTCTGTCCACTTTAGTCTTTCCACGATTCTCTGTCCACTTTAGTCTTTCCACTATAGTGTCCACTTTATTCTTTCCACTACAGTCTTTCCACTATAGTCGTTCCACTATAGTCAGTCCACTTTAGTCTTTCCACTTTAGTTTTTCCACTTTAGTTTGTCCACTTTAGTCTTTCCACTATTCACTGTCCACTTTAGTCTTTCCACTTTAGTCTTTCCACTATAGTCTCCACTTTATTCTATCCACTACAGTCTTTCCACTATAGCCTTTCCACTATAGTTTGTCCACTTCAGTCTTTCCACTTTAGTCTTTCCTCTATAGTCTCCACTTTATTCTGTCCATTACAGTCTTTCCACTTTAGTCTTTCCACTATTCTCTGTCCACTTTAGTCTTTCCACTATAGTCTCCACCTTATTCTTTCCACTACAGTCTTTCCACTATAGTCTCTCCACTATAGTCTGTCCACTTTAGTCTTTCCACTATTCTCTGTCCACTTTAGTCTTTCCACTATACTCTCCACTTTATTCTGTCCACTACAGTCTTTCCACTATAGTCTTTCCAATATAGTCTGTCCACTTTAGTCTTTCCACTTTAGTCTTCCCACCTTAGTCTGTCCACTTTAGTCTTTCCACTATAGTCTCCACTTTATTCTGTCCACTACAGGCTTTCCACTATAGCCTTTCCACTATAGTTTGTCCACTTCAGTCTTTCCACTTTAGTCTTTCCACTATTGTCTCCACTTTATTCTGTCCACTACAGTCTTTCCACTTTAGTCTTTCCACTATTCTCTGTCCACTTTATTCTTTCCACTTTAGTCTTTCCACTATAGTCTCCACTTTATTCTTTCCACTACAGTTTTTCCACTATAGTCTCTCCACTATAGTCTGTCCACTTTAGTCTTTCCACTATTCTCTGTCCACTTTAGTCTTTCCACTATACTCTCCACTTTATTCTGTCCACTACAGTCTTTCCACTATAGTCTTTCCAATATAGTCTGTCCACTTTAGTCTTTCCACTTTAGTCGTCCCACCTTAGTCTGTCCACTTTAGTCTTTCCACTATAGTCTGTCCACTTTAGTCTTTCCACTTTAGTCTTTCCACTTTATTCTGTCCACTTCAGTGTGTACACTTTAGTCTGTCCACTTTAGTCTTTCCACTATTCTCTGTCCACTTTAGTCTTTCTACTATAGTATCCACTTTATTCTGTAAACTACAGTCTTTCCACTATAGTCTTTCCACTATAGTCTGTCCACTTTAGTCTTTCCACTTTAGTTTTTCCACTTTAGTCTGTCCGCCTTAGACTTTCAACTATAGTCTATCCACTTTAGTCTTTCCACTTTATTCTGTCCACTTCAGTGTGTACACTTTAGTCTTTCCACTGAGTCTTTCAACTTCAGTCTTTCCACTATAGTCTCTCCACTTTAGTCTTTCCACTTTAGTCTTTCAACTATAGTCTCCACTTTATTCTGTCCACTACAGTCTTTCCAATTTAGTCTTTCCACTATTCTCTATCCAATTTAGTCTTTCCACGATAGTCTCCACTTTATTCTGTCAACTATAGTCTTTCCACTATAGTCTTTCCACTATAGTCTGTCCACTTTAGTCTTTCCACTTTAGTTTTTCCACTTTAGTCTGTCCACTTCAGACTTTCCACTATAGTCTGTCCACTTTAGTCTTTCCTCTTTAGTCTTTCCGCTATAGTCTCCACTTTATTCTGTCCACTACAGTCTTTCCACTATAGTCTTTCCACGGTAGTCTGTCCACTTTAGTCTTTCCACTTTAGTCTTTCCACTATAGTCTCCACTTTATCCTGTCCACTACAGTCTTTCCACTATAGTCTTTCCAGTATAGTCTGTCCACTTTAGTCTTTCCACTATTCGGTGTCCACTTTAGTCTTTCCACTATAGTCTCCACTTTATCCTGTCCACTACAGTCTTTCCACTATAGTCTTTCCACTATAGTCTGTCCACTTTAGTCTTTCCACTTTAGTCTTTCCACTATAGTCTCCACTTTATCCTGTCCACCACAGTCTTTCCACTATAGTCTTTCCAGTATAGTCTGTCCACTTTAGTCTTTCCACTATTCTCTGTCCACTTTAGTCTTTCCACTATAATCTCCACTTTATTCTGTCCACTACAGTCTTTCTACTATAGTCTTTCCACTATAGTTTGTCCACTTTAGTTTTTCCGCTTTAGTCTTTCCACTTTAGTCTGTCCACTTTAGTCTTTCCACTATAGTCTGTCCACTTTAGTCTTTCCACTGTTCTCTGTCCACTTTAGTCTTTCCACTTTAGTCTTTCCACTACAGTCTCCACTTTATTCTGTCCACTACAGTCTTTCCACTATAGTCTTTCCACTATAGTCTGTCTACTTTAGTCTTTCCACTTTAATCTTTCCACTTTAGTCTGTCCACTTTAGTCTTTCCACTATAGTCTGTCCACTTTAGTATTTCCACTTTAGTCTTTCCACTTTATTCTGTCCACTTCAGTGTGTACACTTTAGTCTGTCCACTGAGTCTTTCCACTTCAGTCTTTCCACAATAGTCTGTCCACTTTAGTCTTTCCACTTTAGTCTTTCCACTATAGTCTCCACTTTATTCTGTCCACTACAGTCTTTCCACTTTAGTCTTTCCAATACTCTCTGTCCACTTTAGTCTTTCCACCATAGTCTCCACTTTATTCTGTCCACTACAGTCTTTCCACTATAGTCTTTCCACTATAGTCTGTCCACTTTTGTCTTTCCACTATAGTCTCCACTTTAGTCTATCCACTACAGTCTTTCCACTTTCGTCTTTCCACTATTCTCTGTCCACTTTAGTCTTTCCACTATAGTCTCCACTTTATTCTGTCCACTACAGTCTTTCCACTATAGTCTTTCCGCTATAGTCTGTCCACTTTAGTCTTTCCACTTTAATCTTTCCACTATAGTCTGTACACTTTAGTCTTTCCACTATTCTCTGTCCACTTTAGTCTTTCCACTAAAGTCTCCACTTTTCTCTTTCCACTACAGTCTTTCCACTATAGTCTTTCCATTATAGTCTGTCCACTTTAGTCTTTCCACTATAGTCTCCACTTTATTCTTTCCACTATAGTCTTTCCACTACAGTCTTTCCACTGTAGTCTGTCCACTTTAGTCTTTCCACTATTCTCTGTCCACTTTAGTCTTTCCACTATAGTCTCCACTTTATTCTTGCCACTACAGTCTTTCCACTAAAGTCGTTCCACTATAGTCTGTCCACTTTAGTCTTTCCACTTTAGTTTTTCCACTTTAGTCTGTCCACTTTAGTCTTTCCACTATTCTCTGTCCACTTTAGTCTTTCCACTTTAGTCTTTCCACTATAGTCTCCACTTTATTCTGTCCAGTACAGTCTTTCCACTATAGTCTTTCCACAATAGTTTGTCCACTTCAGTCTTTCCACTTTAGTTTTTCCACTTTAGTCTGTCCACTACAGTCTTTCCACTATAGTCTTTCCACTATTCTCTGTCCACTTTAGTCTTTCCACTATAGTCTCCACTTTATTCTTGCCACTACAGTCTTTCCACTACAGTCTCCACTTTATTCTGTCCACTACAGTCTTTCCACTATAGTCTTTCCACTATAGTCTGTCTACTTTAGTCTTTCCACTTTAATCTTTCCACTTTAGTCTGTCCACTTTAGTCTTTCCACTATAGTCTGTCCACTTTAGTATTTCCACTTTAGTCTTTCCACTTTATTCTGTCCACTTCAGTGTGTACACTTTAGTCTGTCCACTGAGTCTTTCCACTTCAGTCTTTCCACAATAGTCTGTCCACTTTAGTCTTTCCACTTTAGTCTTTCCACTATAGTCTCCACTTTATTCTGTCCACTACAGTCTTTCCACTTTAGTCTTTCCAATACTCTCTGTCCACTTTAGTCTTTCCACTATAGTCTCCACTTTAGTCTATCCACTACAGTCTTTCCACTTTCGTCTTTCCACTATTCTCTGTCCACTTTAGTCTTTCCACTATAGTCTCCACTTTATTCTGTCCACTACAGTCTTTCCACTATAGTCTTTCCGCTATAGTCTGTCCACTTTAGTCTTTCCACTTTAATCTTTCCACTATAGTCTGTACACTTTAGTCTTTCCACTATTCTCTGTCCACTTTAGTCTTTCCACTAAAGTCTCCACTTTATTCTTTCCACTACAGTCTTTCCACTATAGTCTTTCCATTATAGTCTGTCCACTTTAGTCTTTCCACTTTAGTTTTTCCACTTTAGACCTTCCACTATAGTCTATCCACTTTAGTCTTCCCACTTTACTCTTTCCACTATAGTCTGTCCACTTTAGTCTTTCCACTATTCTCTGTCCACTTTAGTCTTTCCACTTTTGTCTTTCCACTATAGTCTCCACTTTATTCTGTCCACTACAGTCTTTCCACTATAGTCTTTCCACTATAGTCTGTCCACTTTAGTCTTTCCACTATTCTCTGTCCACTTTAGTCTTTCCACTATACTCTCCACTTTATTCTGTCCACTACAGTCTTTCCACTATAGTCTTTCCAATATAGTCTTTCCACTTTAGTCTTTCCACTTTAGTCTTTCCACCTTAGTCTTTCCACTATAGTCTGTCCACTTTAGTCTTTCCACAATTCTCTGTCCACTTTAGTCTTTCCACCATAGTCTCCACTTTATTCTTTCCACTACAGTCTTTCCACTATAGTCTTTCCACTATAGTCTGTCCACTTTAGTCTTTCTAATATAGTCCGTCCACTTTAGTCTTTCCACTTTAGTCTTTCCACCTTAGTCTTTCCACTATAGTCTGTCCACTTTAGTCTTTCCACTATTCTCTGTCCACTTTAGTCTTTCCACTATAGTCTCCACTTTATTCTTTCCACTACAGTCTTTCCACTATAGTCTTTCCGCTATAGTCTGTCCACTTTAGTCTTTCCACTTTAGTTTTTCCACTTTAGTCTGTCCACTTTAGACTTTCCCCTATATTCTATCCACTTTAGTCTTTCCATTTTAGTCTTTCCACTATTGTTTCCACTTTATTCTTCCCACTACAGTCTTTCCAATTTAGTCTTTCCACTATTGTCTGTCCACTTTAGTATTTCCACTATAGTCTCCACTTTATTCTTTCCACTATAGTCTTTCCACTACAGTCTTTCCCCTGTAGTCTGTCCACTTTAGTCTTTCCACTATTCTCTGTCCACTTTAGTCTTTCCACTATAGTCTCCACTTTATTCTTTCCACTACAGTCTTTCCACTAAAGTCGTTCCACTATAGTCTGTCCACTTTAGTCTTTCCACTTTAGTTTTTCCACTTTAGTCTGTCCACTTTAGTCTTTCCACTATTCTCTGTCCACTTTAGTCTTTCCACTTTAGTCTTTCCACTATAGTCTCCACTTTATTCTGTCCACTACAGTCTTTCCACTATAGTCTTTCCACTATAGTTTGTCCACTTCAGTCTTTCCACTTTAGTTTTTCCACTTTAGTCTGTCCACTTCAGACTTTCCACTATAGTCTGTCCACTTTAGTCTTTCCTCTTTAGTCTTTCCACTATAGTCTCCACTTTATTCTGTCCACTACAGTCTTTCCACTATAGTCTGTCCACTTTAGTCTTTCCACTATTCTCTGTCCACTTTAGTCTTTCCACTATACTCTCCACTTTATTCTGTCCACTACAGTCTTTCCACTATAGTCTTTCCACTATAGTCTGTCCACTTTAGTCTTTCCACTTTAGTTTTTCCACTTTAGTCTCCACTTTATTCTGTCCACTACAGTCTTTCCACTATAGTCTTTCCACTATAGTCTGTCCACTTTAGTCTTTCAACTTTAGTTTTTCCACTTTAGTCTTTCCACTATAGTCTGTCCACTTTAGTCTTTCCACTATTCTCTGTCCACTTTAGTCTTTCTACTATAGTCTACACTTTATTCTGTAAACTACAATCTTTCCACTATAGTCTTTCCACTATTCTCTGTCCACTTTAGTCTTTCCACTATAGTCTCCACTTTATTCTGTCCACTACAGTCTTTCCACTATAGTCTTTCCAATATAGTCTTTCCACTTTAGTCTTTCCACTTTAGTCTTTCCACCTTAGTCTTTCCACTATAGTCTGTCCACTTTAGTCTTTCCACAATTCTCTGTCCACTTTAGTCTTTCCACCATAGTCTCCACTTTATTCTTTCCACTACAGTCTTTCCACTATAGTCTTTCCACTATAGTCTGTCCACTTTAGTCTTTCTAATATAGTCCGTCCACTTTAGTCTTTCCACTTTAGTCTTTCCACCTTAGTCTTTCCACTACAGTCTGTCCACTTTAGTCTTTCCACTATTCTCTGTCCACTTTAGTCTTTCCACTATAGTCTCCACTTTATTCTTTCCACTACAGTCTTTCCACTATAGTCTTTCCACTATAGTCTGTCCACTTTAGTCTTTCCACTTTAGTTTTTCCACTTTAGTCTGTCCACTTTAGACTTTCCCCTATATTCTATCCACTTTAGTCTTTCCATTTTAGTCTTTCCACTATTGTTTCCACTTTATTCTTCCCACTACAGTCTTTCCAATTTAGTCTTTCCACTATTGTCTGTCCACTTTAGTATTTCCACTATAGTCTCCACTTTATTCTTTCCACTATAGTCTTTCCACTACAGTCTTTCCACTGTAGTCTGTCCACTTTAGTCTTTCCACTATTCTCTGTCCACTTTAGTCTTTCCACTATAGTCTCCACTTTATTCTTTCCACTACAGTCTTTCCACTAAAGTCGTTCCACTATAGTCTGTCCACTTTAGTCTTCTCACTTTAGTTTTTCCACTTTAGTCTGTCCACTTTAGTCTTTCCACTATTCTCTGTCCACTTTAGTCTTTCCACTTTAGTCTTTCCACTATAGTCTCCACTTTATTCTGTCCACTACAGTCTTTCCACTATAGTCTTTCCACTATAGTTTGTCCACTTCAGTCTTTCCACTTTAGTTTTTCCACTTTAGTCTGTCCACTTCAGACTTTCCACTATAGTCTGTCCACTTTAGTCTTTCCTCTTTAGTCTTTCCACTATAGTCTCCACTTTATTCTGTCCACTACAGTCTTTCCACTATAGTCTGTCCACTTTAGTCTTTCCACTATTCTCTGTCCACTTTAGTCTTTCCACTATACTCTCCACTTTATTCTGTCCACTACAGTCTTTCCACTATAGTCTTTCCACTATAGTCTGTCCACTTTAGTCTTTCCACTTTAGTTTTTCCACTTTAGTCTCCACTTTATTCTGTCCACTACAGTCTTTCCACTATAGTCTTTCCACTATAGTCTGTCCACTTTAGTCTTTCAACTTTAGTTTTTCCACTTTAGTCTTTCCACTATAGTCTGTCCACTTTAGTCTTTCCACTATTCTCTGTCCACTTTAGTCTTTCTACTATAGTCTACACTTTATTCTGTAAACTACAGTCTTTCCACTATAGTCTTTCCACTATTCTCTGTCCACTTTAGTCTTTCCACTATAGTCTCCACTTTATTCTGTCCACTACAGTCTTTCCACTATAGTCTTTCCACTATAGTCTGTCCACTTTAGTCTTTCAACTTTAGTTTTTCCACTTTAGTCTTTCCACTATAGTCTGTCCACTTTAGTCTTTCCACTATTCTCTATCCACTTTAGAATTTTCCACTATAGTCTCTTTATTCTGTCCACTATAGTCTTTCCACTATAGTCTTTCCAGTATAGTCTGTCCACTTTAGTCTTTCCACTATTCTCTGTCCACTTTAGTCTTTCCACTATAATCTCCACTTTATTCTGTCCACTACAGTCTTTCCACTATAGTCTTTCCACTATAGTTTGTCCACTTTAGTTTTTCCGCTTTAGTCTTTCCACTTTAGTCTGTCCACTTTAGTCTTTCCACGATAGTCTGTCCACTTTAGTCTTTCCACTGTTCTCTGTCGACTTCAGTCTTTCCACTTTAGTCTTCCCACTATAGTCTCCACTTTATTCTGTCCACACAGTCTTTCCACTATAGTCTTTCCACTATAGTCTGTCCACTTTAGTCTTTCCACTTTAATCTTTCCACTTTAGTCTGTCCACTTTAGTCTTTCCACTATAGTCTGTCCACTTTAGTATTTCCACTTTAGTCTTTCCACTTTATTCTGTCCACTTCAGTGTGTACACTTTAGTCTGTCCACTGAGTCTTTCCACTTCAGTCTTTCCACAATAGTCCGTCCACTTTAGTCTTTCCACTTTAGTTTTTCCACTATAGTCTCCACTTTATTCTTTCCACTACAGTCTTTCCACTTTAGTCTTTCCAATACTCTCTGTCCACTTTAGTCTTTCCACTATAGTCTCCACTTTATTCTGTCCACTACAGTCTTTCCACTATATTCTTTCCTCTATAGTCTGTCCACTTTATTCTTTCCACTTTAGTCTTTCCACTATAGTCTCCACTTTATTCTATCCACTACAGTCTTTCCACTTTCGTCTTTCCATTATAGTCTCTCCACTTTAGTCTTTCCAATTTAGTTTTTCCACTTCAGTCTGTCCACTTTAGACTTTCCACTATAGTCTATCCACTTTAGTCTTCCCACTTTACTCTTTCCACTATAGTCTGTCCACTTTAGTCTTTCCACTTTAGTCTTTCCACTAAAGTCTCCACTTTATTCTTTCCACTACAGTCTTTCCACTATAGTCTTTCCATTATAGTCTCTCCACTTTAGTCTTTCCACTTTAGTTTTTCCACTTTAGTCTGTCCACTTTAGACCTTCCACTATAGTCTATCCACTTTAGTCTTCCCACTTTACTCTTTCCACTATAGTCTGTCCACTTTAGTCTTTCCACTATTCTCTATCCACTTTAGTCTTTCCACTATAGTCTTTCCACTATAGTCTGTCCACTTTAGTCTTTCCACTTTAGTTTTTCCACTTTAGTCTTTCCACTATAGTCTCCACTTTATTCTGTCCACTACAGTCTTTCCAATTTAGTCTTTCCACTATTCTCTGTCCACTTTAGTATTTCCACTATAGTCTCCACTTTATTCTGTCCACTATAGTCTTTCCACTACAGTCTTTCCACTGTAGTCTGTCCACTTTAGTCTTTCCACGATTCTCTGTCCACTTTAGTCTTTCCACAATAGTCTGTCCACTTTAGTTTTTCCACTTTAGTTTTTCCACTATAGTCTCCACTTTATTCTTTCCACTACAGTCTTTCCACTTTAGTCTTTCCAATACTCTCTGTCCACTTTAGTCTTTCCACTATAGTCTCCACTTTATTCTGTCCACTACAGTCTTTCCACTATAGTCTTTCCACTATAGTCTGTCCACTTTAGTCTTTCCACTTTAGTCTTTCCACTATAGTCTCCACTTTATTCTATCCACTACACTCTTTCCACTTTCGTCTTTCCATTATAGTCTCTCCACTTTAGTCTTTCCACTTTAGTTTTTCCACTTCAGTCTGTCCACTTTAGACTTTCCACTATAGTCTATCCACTTTAGTCTTCCCACTTTACTCTTTCCACTATAGTCTGTTCACTTTAGTCTTTCCACTTTAGTCTTTCCACTAAAGTCTCCACTTTATTCTTTCCACTACAGTCTTTCCGCTATAGTCTTTCCATTATAGTCTCTCCACTTTAGTCTTTCCACTTTAGTTTTTCCACTTTAGTCTGTCCACTTTAGACCTTCCACTATAGTCTATCCACTTTAGTCTTCCCACTTTACTCTTTCCACTATAGTCTGTCCACTTAAGTCTTTCCACTATTCTCTATCCACTTTAGTCTTTCCACTATAGTCTTTCCACTATAGTCTGTCCACTTTAGTCTTTCCACTTTAGTTTTTCCACTTTAGTCTTTCCACCATAGTCTCCACTTTATTCTGTCCACTACAGTCTTTCCAATTTAGTCTTTCCACTATTCTCTGTCCACTTTAGTATTTCCACTATAGTCTCCACTTTATTCTGTCCACTATAGTCTTTCCACTACAGTCTTTCCACTGTAGTCTGTCCACTTTAGTCTTTCCACGATTCTCTGTCCACTTTAGTCTTTCCACTATAGTGTCCACTTTATTCTTTCCACTACAGTCTTTCCACTATAGTCGTTCCACTATAGTCAGTCCACTTTAGTCTTTCCACTTTAGTTTTTCCACTTTAGTTTGTCCACTTTAGTCTTTCCACTATTCACTGTCCACTTTAGTCTTTCCACTTTAGTCTTTCCACTATAGTCTCCACTTTATTCTATCCACTACAGTCTTTCCACTATAGCCTTTCCACTATAGTTTGTCCACTTCAGTCTTTCCACTTTAGTCTTTCCTCTATAGTCTCCACTTTATTCTGTCCATTACAGTCTTTCCACTTTAGTCTTTCCACTATTCTCTGTCCACTTTAGTCTTTCCACTATAGTCTCCACCTTATTCTTTCCACTACAGTCTTTCCACTATAGTCTCTCCACTATAGTCTGTCCACTTTAGTCTTTCCACTATTCTCTGTCCACTTTAGTCTTTCCACTATACTCTCCACTTTATTCTGTCCACTACAGTCTTTCCACTATAGTCTTTCCAATATAGTCTGTCCACTTTAGTCTTTCCACTATAGCCTTTCCACTATAGTTTGTCCACTTCAGTCTTTCCACTTTAGTCTTTCCTCTATAGTCTCCACTTTATTCTGTCCATTACAGTCTTTCCACTTTAGTCTTTCCACTATTCTCTGTCCACTTTAGTCTTTCCACTATAGTCTCCACCTTATTCTTTCCACTACAGTCTTTCCACTATAGTCTCTCCACTATAGTCTGTCCACTTTAGTCTTTCCACTATTCTCTGTCCACTTTAGTCTTTCCACTATAGTCTCCACTTTATTCTGTCCACTACAGGCTTTCCACTATAGCCTTTCCACTATAGTTTGTCCACTTCAGTCTTTCCACTTTAGTCTTTCCACTATTGTCTCCACTTTATTCTGTCCACTACAGTCTTTCCACTTTAGTCTTTCCACTATTCTCTGTCCACTTTATTCTTTCCACTTTAGTCTTTCCACTATAGTCTCCACTTTATTCTTTCCACTACAGTTTTTCCACTATAGTCTCTCCACTATAGTCTGTCCACTTTAGTCTTTCCACTATTCTCTGTCCACTTTAGTCTTTCCACTATACTCTCCACTTTATTCTGTCCACTACAGTCTTTCCACTATAGTCTTTCCAATATAGTCTGTCCACTTTAGTCTTTCCACTTTAGTCGTCCCACCTTAGTCTGTCCACTTTAGTCTTTCCACTATAGTCTGTCCACTTTAGTCTTTCCACTTTAGTCTTTCCACTTTATTCTGTCCACTTCAGTGTGTACACTTTAGTCTGTCCACTTTAGTCTTTCCACTATTCTCTGTCCACTTTAGTCTTTCTACTATAGTATCCACTTTATTCTGTAAACTACAGTCTTTCCACTATAGTCTTTCCACTATAGTCTGTCCACTTTAGTCTTTCCACTTTAGTTTTTCCACTTTAGTCTGTCCGCCTTAGACTTTCAACTATAGTCTATCCACTTTAGTCTTTCCACTTTATTCTGTCCACTTCAGTGTGTACACTTTAGTCTTTCCACTGAGTCTTTCAACTTCAGTCTTTCCACTATAGTCTCTCCACTTTAGTCTTTCCACTTTAGTCTTTCAACTATAGTCTCCACTTTATTCTGTCCACTACAGTCTTTCCAATTTAGTCTTTCCACTATTCTCTATCCAATTTAGTCTTTCCACGATAGTCTCCACTTTATTCTGTCAACTATAGTCTTTCCACTATAGTCTTTCCACTATAGTCTGTCCACTTTAGTCTTTCCACTTTAGTTTTTCCACTTTAGTCTGTCCACTTCAGACTTTCCACTATAGTCTGTCCACTTTAGTCTTTCCTCTTTAGTCTTTCCGCTATAGTCTCCACTTTATTCTGTCCACTACAGTCTTTCCACTATAGTCTTTCCACGGTAGTCTGTCCACTTTAGTCTTTCCACTTTAGTCTTTCCACTATAGTCTCCACTTTATCCTGTCCACTACAGTCTTTCCACTATAGTCTTTCCAGTATAGTCTGTCCACTTTAGTCTTTCCACTATTCGGTGTCCACTTTAGTCTTTCCACTATAGTCTCCACTTTATCCTGTCCACTACAGTCTTTCCACTATAGTCTTTCCACTATAGTCTGTCCACTTTAGTCTTTCCACTTTAGTCTTTCCACTATAGTCTCCACTTTATCCTGTCCACCACAGTCTTTCCACTATAGTCTTTCCAGTATAGTCTGTCCACTTTAGTCTTTCCACTATTCTCTGTCCACTTTAGTCTTTCCACTATAATCTCCACTTTATTCTGTCCACTACAGTCTTTCTACTATAGTCTTTCCACTATAGTTTGTCCACTTTAGTTTTTCCGCTTTAGTCTTTCCACTTTAGTCTGTCCACTTTAGTCTTTCCACTATAGTCTGTCCACTTTAGTCTTTCCACTGTTCTCTGTCCACTTTAGTCTTTCCACTTTAGTCTTTCCACTACAGTCTCCACTTTATTCTGTCCACTACAGTCTTTCCACTATAGTCTTTCCACTATAGTCTGTCTACTTTAGTCTTTCCACTTTAATCTTTCCACTTTAGTCTGTCCACTTTAGTCTTTCCACTATAGTCTGTCCACTTTAGTATTTCCACTTTAGTCTTTCCACTTTATTCTGTCCACTTCAGTGTGTACACTTTAGTCTGTCCACTGAGTCTTTCCACTTCAGTCTTTCCACAATAGTCTGTCCACTTTAGTCTTTCCACTTTAGTCTTTCCACTATAGTCTCCACTTTATTCTGTCCACTACAGTCTTTCCACTTTAGTCTTTCCAATACTCTCTGTCCACTTTAGTCTTTCCACCATAGTCTCCACTTTATTCTGTCCACTACAGTCTTTCCACTATAGTCTTTCCACTATAGTCTGTCCACTTTTGTCTTTCCACTATAGTCTCCACTTTAGTCTATCCACTACAGTCTTTCCACTTTCGTCTTTCCACTATTCTCTGTCCACTTTAGTCTTTCCACTATAGTCTCCACTTTATTCTGTCCACTACAGTCTTTCCACTATAGTCTTTCCGCTATAGTCTGTCCACTTTAGTCTTTCCACTTTAATCTTTCCACTATAGTCTGTACACTTTAGTCTTTCCACTATTCTCTGTCCACTTTAGTCTTTCCACTAAAGTCTCCACTTTTCTCTTTCCACTACAGTCTTTCCACTATAGTCTTTCCATTATAGTCTGTCCACTTTAGTCTTTCCACTATAGTCTCCACTTTATTCTTTCCACTATAGTCTTTCCACTACAGTCTTTCCACTGTAGTCTGTCCACTTTAGTCTTTCCACTATTCTCTGTCCACTTTAGTCTTTCCACTATAGTCTCCACTTTATTCTTGCCACTACAGTCTTTCCACTAAAGTCGTTCCACTATAGTCTGTCCACTTTAGTCTTTCCACTTTAGTTTTTCCACTTTAGTCTGTCCACTTTAGTCTTTCCACTATTCTCTGTCCACTTTAGTCTTTCCACTTTAGTCTTTCCACTATAGTCTCCACTTTATTCTGTCCAGTACAGTCTTTCCACTATAGTCTTTCCACAATAGTTTGTCCACTTCAGTCTTTCCACTTTAGTTTTTCCACTTTAGTCTGTCCACTACAGTCTTTCCACTATAGTCTTTCCACTATTCTCTGTCCACTTTAGTCTTTCCACTATAGTCTCCACTTTATTCTTGCCACTACAGTCTTTCCACTACAGTCTCCACTTTATTCTGTCCACTACAGTCTTTCCACTATAGTCTTTCCACTATAGTCTGTCTACTTTAGTCTTTCCACTTTAATCTTTCCACTTTAGTCTGTCCACTTTAGTCTTTCCACTATAGTCTGTCCACTTTAGTATTTCCACTTTAGTCTTTCCACTTTATTCTGTCCACTTCAGTGTGTACACTTTAGTCTGTCCACTGAGTCTTTCCACTTCAGTCTTTCCACAATAGTCTGTCCACTTTAGTCTTTCCACTTTAGTCTTTCCACTATAGTCTCCACTTTATTCTGTCCACTACAGTCTTTCCACTTTAGTCTTTCCAATACTCTCTGTCCACTTTAGTCTTTCCACTATAGTCTCCACTTTAGTCTATCCACTACAGTCTTTCCACTTTCGTCTTTCCACTATTCTCTGTCCACTTTAGTCTTTCCACTATAGTCTCCACTTTATTCTGTCCACTACAGTCTTTCCACTATAGTCTTTCCGCTATAGTCTGTCCACTTTAGTCTTTCCACTTTAATCTTTCCACTATAGTCTGTACACTTTAGTCTTTCCACTATTCTCTGTCCACTTTAGTCTTTCCACTAAAGTCTCCACTTTATTCTTTCCACTACAGTCTTTCCACTATAGTCTTTCCATTATAGTCTGTCCACTTTAGTCTTTCCACTTTAGTTTTTCCACTTTAGACCTTCCACTATAGTCTATCCACTTTAGTCTTCCCACTTTACTCTTTCCACTATAGTCTGTCCACTTTAGTCTTTCCACTATTCTCTGTCCACTTTAGTCTTTCCACTTTTGTCTTTCCACTATAGTCTCCACTTTATTCTGTCCACTACAGTCTTTCCACTATAGTCTTTCCACTATAGTCTGTCCACTTTAGTCTTTCCACTATTCTCTGTCCACTTTAGTCTTTCCACTATACTCTCCACTTTATTCTGTCCACTACAGTCTTTCCACTATAGTCTTTCCAATATAGTCTTTCCACTTTAGTCTTTCCACTTTAGTCTTTCCACCTTAGTCTTTCCACTATAGTCTGTCCACTTTAGTCTTTCCACAATTCTCTGTCCACTTTAGTCTTTCCA
Organism: Branchinecta sandiegonensis; assembly: GCA_030848855.1. Lineage (NCBI taxonomy): Eukaryota > Metazoa > Arthropoda > Branchiopoda > Anostraca > Branchinectidae > Branchinecta > Branchinecta sandiegonensis. Next base: position 41,975 of record JAUPMV010000083.1, on the reverse strand, counting down.
CCATAGTCTCCACTTTATTCTTTCCACTACAGTCTTTCCACTATAGTCTTTCCACTATAGTCTGTCCACTTTAGTCTTTCTAATATAGTCCGTCCACTTTAGTCTTTCCACTTTAGTCTTTCCACCTTAGTCTTTCCACTATAGTCTGTCCACTTTAGTCTTTCCACTATTCTCTGTCCACTTTAGTCTTTCCACTATAGTCTCCACTTTATTCTTTCCACTACAGTCTTTCCACTATAGTCTTTCCGCTATAGTCTGTCCACTTTAGTCTTTCCACTTTAGTTTTTCCACTTTAGTCTGTCCACTTTAGACTTTCCCCTATATTCTATCCACTTTAGTCTTTCCATTTTAGTCTTTCCACTATTGTTTCCACTTTATTCTTCCCACTACAGTCTTTCCAATTTAGTCTTTCCACTATTGTCTGTCCACTTTAGTATTTCCACTATAGTCTCCACTTTATTCTTTCCACTATAGTCTTTCCACTACAGTCTTTCCCCTGTAGTCTGTCCACTTTAGTCTTTCCACTATTCTCTGTCCACTTTAGTCTTTCCACTATAGTCTCCACTTTATTCTTTCCACTACAATCTTTCCACTAAAGTCGTTCCACTATAGTCTGTCCACTTTAGTCTTTCCACTTTAGTTTTTCCACTTTAGTCTGTCCACTTTAGTCTTTCCACTATTCTCTGTCCACTTTAGTCTTTCCACTTTAGTCTTTCCACTATAGTCTCCACTTTATTCTGTCCACTACAGTCTTTCCACTATAGTCTTTCCACTATAGTTTGTCCACTTCAGTCTTTCCACTTTAGTTTTTCCACTTTAGTCTGTCCACTTCAGACTTTCCACTATAGTCTGTCCACTTTAGTCTTTCCTCTTTAGTCTTTCCACTATAGTCTCCACTTTATTCTGTCCACTACAGTCTTTCCACTATAGTCTGTCCACTTTAGTCTTTCCACTATACTCTCCACTTTATTCTGTCCACTACAGTCTTTCCACTATAGTCTTTCCACTATAGTCTGTCCACTTTAGTCTTTCCACTTTAGTTTTTCCACTTTAGTCTCCACTTTATTCTGTCCACTACAGTCTTTCCACTATAGTCTTTCCACTATAGTCTGTCCACTTTAGTCTTTCAACTTTAGTTTTTCCACTTTAGTCTTTCCACTATAGTCTGTCCACTTTAGTCTTTCCACTATTCTCTGTCCACTTTAGTCTTTCTACTATAGTCTACACTTTATTCTGTAAACTACAATCTTTCCACTATAGTCTTTCCACTATTCTCTGTCCACTTTAGTCTTTCCACTATAGTCTCCACTTTATTCTGTCCACTACAGTCTTTCCACTATAGTCTTTCCACTATAGTCTGTCCACTTTAGTCTTTCAACTTTAGTTTTTCCACTTTAGTCTTTCCACTATAGTCTGTCCACTTTAGTCTTTCCACTATTCTCTATCCACTTTAGAATTTTCCACTATAGTCTCTTTATTCTGTCCACTATAGTCTTTCCACTATAGTCTTTCCAGTATAGTCTGTCCACTTTAGTCTTTCCACTATTCTCTGTCCACTTTAGTCTTTCCACTATAATCTCCACTTTATTCTGTCCACTACAGTCTTTCCACTATAGTCTTTCCACTATAGTTTGTCCACTTTAGTTTTTCCGCTTTAGTCTTTCCACTTTAGTCTGTCCACTTTAGTCTTTCCACGATAGTCTGTCCACTTTAGTCTTTCCACTGTTCTCTGTCGACTTCAGTCTTTCCACTTTAGTCTTCCCACTATAGTCTCCACTTTATTCTGTCCACTACAGTCTTTCCACTATAGTCTTTCCACTATAGTCTGTCCACTTTAGTCTTTCCACTTTAATCTTTCCACTTTAGTCAGTCCACTTTAGTCTTTCCACTATAGTCTGTCCACTTTAGTATTTCCACTTTAGTCTTTCCACTTTATTCTGTCCACTTCAGTGTGTACACTTTAGTCTGTCCACTGAGTCTTTCCACTTCAGTCTTTCCACAATAGTCCGTCCACTTTAGTCTTTCCACTTTAGTTTTTCCACTATAGTCTCCACTTTATTCTTTCCACTACAGTCTTTCCACTTTAGTCTTTCCAATACTCTCTGTCCACTTTAGTCTTTCCACTATAGTCTCCACTTTATTCTGTCCACTACAGTCTTTCCACTATATTCTTTCCTCTATAGTCTGTCCACTTTATTCTTTCCACTTTAGTCTTTCCACTATAGTCTCCACTTTATTCTATCCACTACAGTCTTTCCACTTTCGTCTTTCCATTATAGTCTCTCCACTTTAGCCTTTCCAATTTAGTTTTTCCACTTCAGTCTGTCCACTTTAGACTTTCCACTATAGTCTATCCACTTTAGTCTTCCCACTTTACTCTTTCCACTATAGTCTGTCCACTTTAGTCTTTCCACTTTAGTCTTTCCACTAAAGTCTCCACTTTATTCTTTCCACTACAGTCTTTCCACTATAGTCTTTCCATTATAGTCTCTCCACTTTAGTCTTTCCACTTTAGTTTTTCCACTTTAGTCTGTCCACTTTAGACCTTCCACTATAGTCTATCCACTTTAGTCTTCCCACTTTACTCTTTCCACTATAGTCTGTCCACTTTAGTCTTTCCACTATTCTCTATCCACTTTAGTCTTTCCACTATAGTCTTTCCACTATAGTCTGTCCACTTTAGTCTTTCCACTTTAGTTTTTCCACTTTAGTCTTTCCACTATAGTCTCCACTTTATTCTGTCCACTACAGTCTTTCCAATTTAGTCTTTCCACTATTCTCTGTCCACTTTAGTATTTCCACTATAGTCTCCACTTTATTCTGTCCACTATAGTCTTTCCACTACAGTCTTTCCACTGTAGTCTGTCCACTTTAGTCTTTCCACGATTCTCTGTCCACTTTAGTCTTTCCACTATAGTGTCCACTTTATTCTTTCCACTACAGTCTTTCCACTATAGTCGTTCCACTATAGTCAGTCCACTTTAGTCTTTCCACTTTAGTTTTTCCACTTTAGTTTGTCCACTTTAGTCTTTCCACTATTCACTGTCCACTTTAGTCTTTCCACTTTAGTCTTTCCACTATAGTCTCCACTTTATTCTATCCACTACAGTCTTTCCACTATAGCCTTTCCACTATAGTTTGTCCACTTCAGTCTTTCCACTTTAGTCTTTCCTCTATAGTCTCCACTTTATTCTGTCCATTACAGTCTTTCCACTTTAGTCTTTCCACTATTCTCTGTCCACTTTAGTCTTTCCACTTTAGTCTTTCCACTATAGTCTCCACCTTATTCTTTCCACTACAGTCTTTCCACTATAGTCTCTCCACTATAGTCTGTCCACTTTAGTCTTTCCACTATTCTCTGTCCACTTTAGTCTTTCCACTTTACTCTCCACTTTATTCTGTCCACTACAGTCTTTCCACTATAGTCTTTCCAATATAGTCTGTCCACTTTAGTCTTTCCACTTTAGTCTTCCCACCTTAGTCTGTCCACTTTAGTCTTTCCACTATAGTCTCCACTTTATTCTGTCCACTACAGTCTTTCCACTATAGCCTTTCCACTATAGTTTGTCCACTTCAGTCTTTCCACTTTAGTCTTTCCACTATTGTCTCCACTTTATTCTGTCCACTACAGTCTTTCCACTTTAGTCTTTCCACTATTCTCTGTCCACTTTAGTCTTTCCACTTTAGTCTTTCCACTATAGTCTCCACTTTATTCTTTCCACTACAGTCTTTCCACTATAGTCTCTCCACTATAGTCTGTCCACTTTAGTCTTTCCACTATTCTCTGTCCACTTTAGTCTTTCCACTATACTCTCCACTTTATTCTGTCCACTACAGTCTTTCCACTATAGTCTTTCCAATATAGTCTGTCCACTTTAGTCTTTCCACTTTAGTCGTCCCACCTTAGTCTGTCCACTTTAGTCTTTCCACTATAGTCTGTCCACTTTAGTCTTTCCACTTTAGTCTTTCCACTTTATTCTGTCCACTTCAGTGTGTACACTTTAGTCCGTCCACTTTAGTCTTTCCACTATTCTCTGTCCACTTTAGTCTTTCTACTATAGTATCCACTTTATTCTGTAAACTACAGTCTTTCCACTATAGTCTTTCCACTATAGTCTGTCCACTTTAGTCTTTCCACTTTAGTTTTTCCACTTTAGTCTGTCCGCCTTAGACTTTCAACTATAGTCTATCCACTTTAGTCTTTCCACTTTATTCTGTCCACTTCAGTGTGTACACTTTAGTCTTTCCACTGAGTCTTTCAACTTCAGTCTTTCCACTATAGTCTCTCCACTTTAGTCTTTCCACTTTAGTCTTTCAACTATAGTCTCCACTTTATTCTGTCCACTACAGTCTTTCCAATTTAGTCTTTCCACTATTCTCTATCCAATTTAGTCTTTCCACGATAGTCTCCACTTTATTGTGTCAACTATAGTCTTTCCACTATAGTCTTTCCACTATAGTCTGTCCACTTTAGTCTTTCCACTTTAGTTTTTCCACTTTAGTCTGTCCACTTCAGACTTTCCACTATAGTCTGTCCTTTAGTCTTTCCTCTGTAGTCTTTCCACTATAGTCTCCACTTTATTCTGTCCACTACAGTCTTTCCACTATAGTCTTTCCACGGTAGTCTGTCCACTTTAGTCTTTCCACTTTAGTCTTTCCACTATAGTCTCCACTTTATCCTGTCCACTACAGTCTTTCCACTATAGTCTTTCCAGTGTAGTCTGTCCACTTTAGTCTTTAAACTATTCGGTGTCCACTTTAGTCTTTCCACTATAGTCTCCACTTTATCCTGTCCACTACAGTCTTTCCACTATAGTCTTTCCACTATAGTCTGTCCACTTTAGTCTTTCCACTTTAGTCTTTCCACTATAGTCTCCACTTTATCCTGTCCACTACAGTCTTTCCACTATAGTCTTTCCAGTATAGTCTGTCCACTTTAGTCTTTCCACTATTCTCTGTCCACTTTAGTCTTTCCACTATAATCTCCACTTTATTCTGTCCACTACAGTCTTTCTACTATAGTCTTTCCACTATAGTTTGTCCACTTTAGTTTTTCCGCTTTAGTCTTTCCACTTTAGTCTGTCCACTTTAGTCTTTCCACTATAGTCTGTCCACTTTAGTCTTTCCACTGTTCTCTGTCCACTTTAGTCTTTCCACTTTAGTCTTTCCACTACAGTCTCCACTTTATTCTGTCCACTACAGTCTTTCCACTATAGTCTTTCCACTATAGTCTGTCTACTTTAGTCTTTCAACTTTAATCTTTCCACTTTAGTCTGTCCACTTTAGTCTTTCCACTATAGTCTGTCCACTTTAGTATTTCCACTTTAGTCTTTCCACTTTATTCTGTCCACTTCAGTGTGTACACTTTAGTCTGTCCACTGAGTCTTTCCACTTCAGTCTTTCCACAATAGTCTGTCCACTTTAGTCTTTCCACTTTAGTCTTTCCACTATAGTCTCCACTTTATTCTGTCCACTACAGTCTTTCCACTTTAGTCTTTCCAATACTCTCTGTCCACTTTAGTCTTTCCACTATAGTCTCCACTTTATTCTGTCCACTACAGTCTTTCCACTATAGTCTTTCCACTATAGTCTGTCCACTTTAGTCTTTCCACTATAGTCTCCACTTTAGTCTATCCACTACAGTCTTTCCACTTTCGTCTTTCAACTATTCTCTGTCCATTTTAGTCTTTCCACTATAGTCTCCACTTTATTCTGTCCACTACAGTCTTTCCACTATAGTCTTTCCGCTATAGTCTGTCCACTTTAGTCTTTCCACTTTAATCTTTCCACTATAGTCTGTACACTTTAGTCTTTCCACTATTCTCTGTCCACTTTAGTCTTTCCACTAAAGTTTCCACTTTATTCTTTCCACTACAGTCTTTCCACTATAGTCTTTCCATTATAGTCTGTCCACTTTAGTCTTTCCACTTTAGTTTTTCCACTTTAGTCTTTCCACTATAGTCTCCACTTTATTCTGTCCACTACAGTCTTTCCACTATAGTCTTTCCACGGTAGTCTGTCCACTTTAGTCTTTCCACTTTAGTCTTTCCACTATAGTCTCCACTTTATCCTGTCCACTACAGTCTTTCCACTATAGTCTTTCCAGTATAGTCTGTCCACTTTAGTCTTTCCACTATTCTCTGTCCACTTTAGTCTTTCCACTATAGTCTCCACTTTATCCTGTCCACTACAGTCTTTCCACTTCAGTCTTTCCACTATCGTCTGTCCACTTTAGTCTATCCACTTTAGTCTTTCCACTATAGTCTCCACTTTATCCTGTCCACTACAGTCTTTCCACTATAGTCTTTCCATTATAGTCTGTCCACTTTAGTCTTTCCACTTTAGTTTTTCCACTTTAGTCTGTCCACTTTAGACTTTCCACTATAGTTTATCCACTTTAGTCTTCCCACTTTACTCTTTCCACTATAGTCTGTCCACTTTAGTCTTTCCACTATTCTCTATCCACTTTAGTCTTTCCACTATAGTCTTTCCACTATAGTCTGTCCACTTTAGTCTTTCCACTTTAGTTTTTCCACTTTAGTCTTTCCACTATAGTCTCCACTTTATTCTGTCCACTACAGTCTTTCCAATTTAGTCTTTCCACTATTCTCTGTCCACTTTAGTCTTTCCACTATAGTCTCCACTTTATTCTTTCCACTACAGTATTTCCACTATAGTCTCTCCACTATAATCTCTCCACTTTAGTCTTTCCACTATTCTCTGTCCCCTTTAGTCTTTCCACTATACTCTCCACTTTATTCTGTCCACTACAGTCTTTCCACTATAGTCTTTCCAATATAGTCTGTCCACTTTAGTCTTTCCACTTTAGTCTTCCCACCTTAGTCTGTCCACTTTAGTCTTTCCACTATAGTCTCCACTTTATTCTGTCCACTACAGTCTTTCCACTATAGCCTTTCCACTATAGTTTGTCCACTTCAGTCTTTCCACTTTAGTCTTTCCACTATTGTCTCCACTTTATTCTGTCCACTACAGTCTTTCCACTTTAGTCTTTCCACTATAGTCTCCACTTTATTCTTTCCACTACAGTATTTCCACTATAGTCTCTCCACTATAGTCTGTCCACTTTAGTCTTTCCACTATTCTCTGTCCACTTTAGTCTTTCCACTATACTCTCCACTTTATTCTGTCCACTACAGTCTTTCCACTATAGTCTTTCCAATATAGTCTGTCCACTTTAGTCTTTCCACTTTAGTCTTCCCACCTTAGTCTGTCCACTTTAGTCTTTCCACTATAGTCTGTCCACTTTAGTCTTTCCACTTTAGTCTTTCCACTTTATTCTGTCCACTTCAGTGTGTACACTTTAGTCTGTCCACTTTAGTCTTTCCACTATTCTCTGTCCACTTTAGTCTTTCTACTATAGTATCCACTTTATTCTGTAAACTACAGTCTTTCCACTATAGTCTTTCCACTATAGTCTGTCCACTTTAGTCTTTCCACTTTAGTTTTTCCACTTTAGTCTGTCCGCCTTAGACTTTCAACTATAGTCTATCCACTTTAGTCTTTCCACTTTATTCTGTCCACTTCAGTGTGTACACTTTAGTCTGTCCACTGAGTCTTTCAACTTCAGTCTTTCCACTATAGTCTCTCCACTTTAGTCTTTCCACTTTAGTCTTTCAACTATAGTCTCCACTTTATTCTGTCCACTACAGTCTTTCCAATTTAGTCTTTCCACTATTCTCTATCCAATTTAGTCTTTCCACGATAGTCTCCACTTTATTCTGTCAACTATAGTCTTTCCACTATAGTCTTTCCACTATAGTCTGTCCACTTTTGTCTTTCCACTTTAGTTTTTCCACTTTAGTCTGTCCGCTTTAGACTTTCCACTATAGTCTGTCCACTTTAGTCTTTCCTCTTTAGTCTTTCCACTATAGTCTCCACTTTATTCTGTCCACTACAGTCTTTCCACTATAGTCTTTCCACGGTAGTCTTTCCACTTTAGTCTTTCCACTATAGTCTCCACTTTATCCTCTCCACTACAGTCTTTCCACTATAGTCTTTCCAGTATAGTCTGTCCACTTTAGTCTTTCCACTATTCTCTGTCCACTTTAGTCTTTCCACTATAGTCTCCACTTTATCCTGTCCACTACAGTCTTTCCACTATAGTCTTTCCACTATAGTCTGTCCACTTTAGTCTTTCCACTTTAGTCTTTCCACTATAGTCTCCACTTTATCCTGTCCACTACAGTCTTTCCACTATAGTCTTTCCAGTATAGTCTGTCCACTTTAGTCTTTCCACTATTCTCTGTCTTTAGTCTTTCCACTATAATCTCCACTTTATTCTGTCCACTACAGTCTTTCCACTATAGTCTTTCCACTATAGTTTGTCCACTTTAGTTTTTCCGCTTTAGTCTTTCCACTTTAGTCTGTCCACTTTAGTCTTTCCACTATAGTCTGTCCACTTTAGTCTTTCCACTGTTCTCTGTCCATTTTAGTCTTTCCACTTTAGTCTTTCCACTATAGTCTCCACTTTATTCTGTCCACTACAGTCTTTCCACTATAGTCTTTCCACTATAGTCTGTCCACTTTAGTCTTTCCACTTTAATCTTTCCACTTTAGTCTGTCCACTTTAGTCTTTCCACTATAGTCTGTCCACTTTAGTATTTCCACTTTAGTCTTTCCACTTTAGTCTGTCCACTTCAGTGTGTACACTTTAGTCTGTCCACTGAGTCTTTCCACTTCAGTCTTTCCACAATAGTCTGTCCACTTTAGTCTTTCCACTTTAGTCTTTCCACTATAGTCTCCACTTTATTCTGTCCACTACAGTCTTTCCACTTTAGTCTTTCCAATACTCTCTGTCCACTTTAGTCTTTCCACTATAGTCTCCACTTTATTCTGTCCACTACAGTCTTTCCACTATAGTCTTTCCACTATAGTCTGTCCACTTTAGTCTTTCCACTTTAGTCTTTCCACTTTAGTCTTTCCACTATAGTCTCCACTTTATTCTATCCACTACAGTCTTTCCACTTTCGTCTTTCCACTATTCTCTGTCCACTTTAGTCTTTCCACTATAGTCTCCATTTTATTCTGTCCACTACAGTCTTTCCACTATAGTCTTTCCGCTATAGTCTGTCCACTTTAGTCTTTCCACTTTAATCTTTCCACAATAGTCTGTACACTTTAGTCTTTCCACTATTCTCTGTCCACTTTAGTCTTTCCACTAAAGTCTCCACTTTATTCTTTCCACTACAGTCTTTCCACTATAGTCTTTCCATTATAGTCTGTCCACTTTAGTCTTTCCACTTTAGTTTTTCCACTTTAGTCTGTCCACTTTAGACTTTCCACTATTGTTTATCCACTTTAGTCTTCCCACTTTACTCTTTCCACTATAGTCTGTCCACTATAGTCTCCACTTTATTCTTTCCACTACAGTCTTTCCACTATAGTCTTTCCACTATAGTCTGTCCACTTTAGTCTTTCTAATATAGTCTGTCCACTTTAGTCTTTCCACTTTAGTCTTTCCACCTTAGTCTTTCCACTATAGTCTGTCCACTTTAGTCTTTCCACTATTCTCTGTCTACTTTAGTCTTTCCACTATAGTCTCCACTTTATTCTTTCCACTACAGTCTTTCCACTATAGTCTTTCCACTATAGTCTGTCCACTTTAGTCTTTCCACTTTAGTTTTTCCACTTTAGTCTATCCACTTTAGACTTTCCACTATAGTCTATCCACTTTAGTCTTTCCATTTTAGTCTTTCCACTATAGTCTCCACTTTATTCTGTCCAGTACAGTCTTTCCAATTTAGTCTTTCCACTATTGTCTGTCCACTTTAGTATTTCCACTATAGTCTCCACTTTATTCTTTCCACTATAGTCTTTCCACTACAGTCTTTCCACTGTAGTCTGTCCACTTTAGTCTTTCCACTATTCTCTGTCCACTTTAGTCTTTCCACTATAGTCTCCACTTTATTCTTTCCACTACAGTCTTTCCACTATAGTCGTTTCACTATAGTCTGTCCACTTTAGTCTTTCCACTTTAGTTTTTCCACTTTAGTCTGTCCACTTTAGTCTTTCCACTATTCTCTGTCCACTTTAGTCTTTCCACTTTAGTCTTTCCACTATAGTCTCCACTTTATTCTGTCCACTACAGTCTTTCTACTATAGTCTTTCCACTATAGTTTGTCCACTTCAGTCTTTCCGCTTTAGTTTTTCCACTTTAGTCTGTCCACTTCAGACTTTCCACTATAGTCTGTCCACTTTAGTCTTTCCTCTTTAGTCTTTCCACTATAGTCTCCACTTTATTCTGTCCACTACAGTCTTTCCACTATAGTCTTTCCACTATAGTCTGTCCATTTTAGTCTTTCCACTATTCTCTGTCCACTTTAGTCTTTCCACTATACTCTCCTCTTTATTCTGTCCACTACAGTCTTTCCACTATAGTCTTTCCACTATAGTCTGTCCACTTTAGTCTTTCCATTTTAGTTTTTCCACTTTAGTCTCCGCTTTATTCTGTCCACTACAGTCTTTCCACTATAGTCTTTCCACTATAGTCTGTCCACTTTAGTCTTTCAACTTTAGTATTTCCACTTTAGTCTTTCCACTATAGTCTGTCCACTTTAGTCTTTCCACTATTCTCTGTCCACTTTAGTCTTTCTACTATAGTCTACACTTTATTCTGTAAACTACAGTCTTTCCACTATAGTCTTTCCACTATTCTCTGTCCACTTTAGTCTTTCCACTATAGTCTCCACTTTATTCTGTCCACTACAGTCTTTCCACTATAGTCTTTCCACTATAGTCTGTCCACTTTAGTCTTTCAACTTTAGTTTTTCCACTTTAGTCTTTCCACTATAGTCTGTCCACTTTAGTCTTTCCACTATTCTCTATCCACTTTAGTCTTTCCACTATAGTCTCCACTTTATTCTGTCCACTACAGTCTTTCCACTATAGTCTTTCCACGGTAGTCTGTCCACTTTAGTCTTTCCACTATTCTCTGTCCACTTTAGTCTTTCCACTATAGTCTCTACTTTATCCTGTCCACTACAGTCTTTCCACTATAGTCTTTCCACTATAGTCTGTCCACTTTAGTCTTTCCACTTTAGTCTTTCCAATATAGTCTCCAGTTTATCCTGTCCACTACAGTCTTTCCACTATAGTCTTTCCACTATAGTCTGTCCACTTTAGTCTTTCCACTATTCTCTGTCCAATTTAGTCTTTCCACTATAATCTCCACTTTATTCTGTCCACTACAGTCTTTCCACTATAGTCTTTCCACTATAGTTTGTCCACTTTAGTTTTTCCGCTTTAGTCTTTCCACTTTAGTCTGTCCACTTTAGTCTTTCCACTATAGTCTGTCCACTTTAGTCTTTCCACTGTTCTCTGTCCACTTTAGTCTTTCCACTTCTTTCCACTATAGTCTCCACTTTATTCTGTCCAATACAGTCTTTCCACTATAGTCTTTCCACTATAGTCTGTCCACTTTAGTCTTTCCACTTTAATCTTTCCACTTTAGTCTGTCCACTTTAGTCTTTCCACTATAGTCTGTCCACTTTAGTATTTCCACTTTAGTCTTTCCACTTTATTCTGTCCACTTCAGTGTGTACACTTTAGTCTGTCCACTGAGTCTTTCCACTTCAGTCTTTCCACAATAGTCTGTCCACTTTAGTCTTTCCACTTTAGTCTTTCCACTATAGTCTCCACTTTATTCTGTCCACTACAGTCTTTCCACTTTAGTCTTTCCAATACTCTCTGTCCACTTTAGTCTTTCCACTATAGTTTCCACTTTATTCTGTCCACTACAGTCTTTCCACTATAGTCTTTCCACTATAGTCTGTCCACTTTAGTCTTTCCACTATTCTCTGTCCACTTTAGTCTTTCCACTATACTCTCCACTTTATTCTGTCCACTACAGTCTTTCCACTATAGTCTTTCCAATTTAGTATGTCCACTTCAGTCTTTCCACTTTAGTCTTTCCACCTTAGTCTGTCCACTTTAGTCTTTCCACTATAGTCTGTACACTTTAGTCTTTCCACTATTCTCTGTCCACTTTAGTCTTTCTACTTTAGTCTTTCCATTATAGTCTCCACTTTATTCTGTCCAATACAGTCTTTCCGCTATAGTCTTTCCACTATAGTCTTTCCAATTTAGTCGGTCCACTTTAGTCTTTCCACTTTAGTCTTTCCACCTTAGTCTGTCCACTTTAGTCTTTCCACTATAGTCTGTACACTTTAGTCTTTCCACTATTCTCTGTCCACTTTAGTCTTTCCACTTTAGTCTTTCCACTATAGTCTCCACTTTATTCTGTCCAATACAGTCTTTCCGCTTTAGTCTTTCCACTATAGTCTGTCCACTTTAGTTTTTTCACTTTAATCTTTCCACTTTAGTCTGTCCACTTTAGTCTTTCCACTCTATTCTGTCCACTTCAGTGTGTACACTTTAGTCTGTCCACTGAGTCTTTCCACTTCAGTCTTTCCACTATATTTTTTCCACTTTAGTCTTTCCACTTTAGTCTTTCCACTCTAGTCTCCACTTTATTCTGTCCACTACAGTCTTTCCACTTTAGTCTTTCCAATACTCTCTGTCCACTTTATTCTTTCCACTTTAGTTTTTCCACTTTAGTCTGTCCACTTTTGACTTTCCACTATAGTCTATCCACTTTAGTCTTCCCACTTTAGTCTTTCCACTATAGTCTATCCACTTTAGTCTTTCCACTTTAGTCTTTCCACCTTAGTCTTTCCAATTTAGTCTTTCCACTATAGTCTGTCCACTTTAGTCTTTCCACTATTCTCTGTCCACTTTAGTCTTTCCACTATAGTCTCCACTTTATTTCTGTCCACTACAGTCTTTCCACTATACTGTCCACTTTAGTCTTTCCACTTTAGTCTTTCCACTACAGTCTTTCCACTATAGTATCTCCACTATAGTCTGTCCACTTTAGTCTTTCCACTTTAGTTTTTCCACTTTAGTCTGTCCACTTCAGTCTTTCCACTATAGTCTGTCCAGTTTAGTCTTTCCACTTTAGTCTTTCCACTATAGTCTCCAGTTTATTCTGTCCACTACAGTCTTTCCACTAAAGTCCTTCCACTATAGTCTATCCACTTTAGTCTTTCCACTATTCTCTGTCCACTTTAGTCTTTCCACTATAGTCTCCACTTTATTCTGTCCCCTATAGTCTTTCCACTATTCTCTGTCCACTTTAGTCTTTCCACTTTAGTCTTTCCACTATAGTCTCCACTTTATTATGTCCACTACAGTCTTTCCACTTTAGTCTTTCCACTATTCTCTGTCCACTTTAGTCTTTCCACTTTAGTCTTTCCACTATAGTCTCCACTTTATTCTGTCCACCACAATCTTTCCACTATAGTCTTTCCACTGTAGTCTGTCCACTTTAGTCTTTCCACTATTCTCTGTCGACTTTAGTCTTTCCACTTTAGTCTTTCCACCTTAGTCTTTCCACTATAGTCTGTCCACTCTAGTCTTTCCACTACTCTCTGTCCACTTTAGTCTTTACAGTATAGTCTCAACTTTATTCTTTCCACTACAGTCTTTCCACTATAGTCTTTCCACTATAGTCTTCACTTTATTCTTTCCACTACAGTCTTTCCACTATAGTCTTTCCACTATAGTCTGTCCATTTTAGTCTTTCCACTTTAGTATTTCCACTTTAGTCTGTCCACTCTAGTCTTTCCACTATTCTCTGTCCACTTTAGTCTTTACAGTATAGTCTCCACTTTATTCTTTCCACTACAGTCTTTCCACTATAGTCTTTCCACTATAGTCTTCACTTTATTCTTTCCACTACAGTCTTTCCACTATAGTCTTTCCACTATAGTCTGTCCACTTTAGTCTTTCCACTTTAGTATTTCCACTTTAGTCTGTCCACTTTAGACTTTCCACTATAGTCTCCACTTTATTCTTTCCACTACAGTCTTTCCACTATAATCTTTCCACTATAGTCTTCACTTTATTCTTTACACTATAGTCTTTCCACTATAGTCTTTCCACTATAGTCTGTCCACTTTAGTCTTTCCACTTTAGTCTTTCCACTTTAGTCTTTCCACTACAGTCTTTCCACTATAGTCTCTCCGCTATAGTCTGTCCACTTTAGTCTTTGCACTTTAGTTTTTCAACTTTAGTCTGTCCAGTTTAGTCTTTCCACTTTAGTCTTTCCACTATAGTCTCCACTTTATTATGTCCACTACAGTCTTCCCACTATAGTCTTTCCACTATCCACTTTAGTCTTTCCACTATTCTCTGTCCACTTTAGTCTTTCCACTATAGTCTCCACTTTATTCTATCCACTACAGTCTTTCCACTATTCTCTGTCCACTTTAGTCTTTCCACTTTAGTCTTTCCACTATAGTCTCCAATTTATTCTGTCCACTACAGTCTTTCCACTATAGTCTTTACACTATAGTCTGTCAACTTTAGTCTTTCCACTATTCTCTGTCCACTTTAGTCTTTCCACTATACTCTCCACTTTCTTCTGTCCACTACAGTCTTTCCACTATAGTCTTTCCAATATAGTCTGTCCACTTTAGTCTTTCCACTTTAGTCTTTCCACCTTAGTCTTTCCACTATAGTCTGTCCACTTTAGTCTTTCCACTATTCTCTGTCCACTTTAGTCTTTCCACTATAGTCTCCACTTTATTCTTTCCACTACAGTCTTTCCACTGTAGTCTTTCCACTATAGTCTGTCCACTTTAGTCTTTCCACTTTAGTTTTCCACTTTAGTCTGTCCACTTTAGACTTTCCACTATTCTCTGTCCACTTTAGTCTTTCCACTATAGTCTCCACTTTATTCTTTTCACTACAGTCTTTCCACTATAGTCTTTCCACTATTGTCTGTCCACTTTAGTCTTTCCACTTTAGTTTTTAAACTTTAGTCAGTCCACTTTAGACTTTCCACTATAGTCTATCCACTTTAGTCTTTCCACTTTAGTCTTTCCACTTTATTCTGTCCACTTCAGTGTGTACACTTTAGTCTGTCCACTGAGTCTTTCCACTACAGACTTTCCAAAATAGTCTGTCCACTTTAGTATTTCCACTTTAGTCTTTCCACTACAGTCTTTCCACTATAGTCTCCACTTTATTCTGTCCACTACAGTCTGTCCACTATAGTCTTTCCACTATAGTCTATCCACTTTAGTCTTTCCACTATTGTCTGTCCACTTTAGTCTTTCCACTATAGTCTCCACTTTATTCTATCCACTACAGTCTTTCCACTATAGTCTTTCCACTATTCTCTGTCCACTTTAGTCTTTCCACTTTAGTCTTTCCACCATAGTCTCCAATTTATTCTGTCCACTACAGTCTTTCCACTATAGTCTTTCCACTATAGTCTGTCCACTTTAGTCTTTCCACAATTCTCTGTCCACTTTAGTCTTTCCACTTAACTCTCCACTTTCTTCTGTCCACTAAAGTCTTTCCACTATAGTCTTTCCAATATAGTCTGTCCACTTTAGTCTTTCCACTTTAGTCTTTCCACCTTAGTCTTTCCACTATAGTCTGTCCACTTTAGTCTTTCCACTATTCTCTGTCCACTTTAGTCTTTCCACTATAGCCTCCACTTTATTCTGTCCACTACAGTCTTTCCACTATAGTCTTTCCACTATAATCTGTCCACTTTAGTCTTTCCACTATAGTCTCCACTTTATTCTGTCCACTAGAGTCTTTCCACTTTCGTCTTTCCACTATTCTTGTCCACTTTAGTCGTTCCACTATAGTCTCCACTTTATTCTGTCCACTATAGTCTTTCCACTATAGTCTTTCCACTATAGTCTGTCCACTTTAGTCTGTCCACTTTAGTCTTTCCTCTTTAGTCTTTCCACTATAGTCTCCACTTTATTCTGTCCACTAGAGTCTTTCCACTATAGTCTTTCCACTATAGTCTGTCCACTTTAGTCTTTCCACTATTCTCTGTCCACTTTAGTCTTTCCACCATACTCTCCACTTTATTCTGTCCACTACAGTCTTTCCACTATAGTCTTTCCAATATAGTTTGTCCACTTTAGTCTTTCCGCTTTAGTCTTTTCACTTTAGTCTGTCCACTTTAGTCTTTCCACTATAGTCTGTCCACTTTAGTCTTTCCACTATTCTCTGTCCACTCTAGTCTTTCCACTTTAGTCTTTCCACTATTGTCTCCATTTTATTCTGTCCACTACAGTCTTTCCACTATAGTCTTTCCACTATAGTCTGTCCACTTTAGTCTTTCCATTTTAATCTTTCCACTTTAGTCTGTCCACTTTAGTCTTTCCGCTTTAGTCTTTCCACTTTATTCTGTCCACTTCAGTGTGTACACTTTAGTCTGTCCACTGAGTCTTTCCACTTCAGTCTTTCCACAATAGTCTGTCCACTTTAGTCTTTCAACTTTAGTCTTTCCACTATATTCTCCACTTTATTCTGTCCACTACAGTCTTTCCACTATAGTCTTTCCACTATTCTCTGTCCACTTAAGTCTTTCCACTTTAGTCTTTCCACTATAGTCTCCACTTTATTCTGTCCACTACAGTCTTTCCACTATAGTCTTTCCACTATTGTCTGTCCACTTTAGTCTTTCCACTATTGTCTGTCCACTTTAGTCTTTCCACTAATCTCTGTCCACTTTAGTCTTTCCACTACATTCTCCACTTTATTCTGTCCACTACAGTCTTTCCACTATAGTCTTTCCACTATAGTCTGTCCACTTTAGTCTTTCCACTTTAGTCATTCCACTATAGTCTCCACTTTATTCAGTCCACTACAGTCTTTCCACTATAGTCTTTCCACTATAGTCTGTCCACTTTAGTCTTTCCACTATTCTCTGTCCACTTTAGTCTTTCCACTATACTCTCCACTTTATTCTGTCCACTACAGTCTTTCCACTATAGTCTTTCCACTATTGTCTGTCCACTTTAGTCTTTCCACTAATCTCTGTCCACTTTAGTCTTTCCACTACAGTCTCCACTTTATTCTGTCCACTACAGTCTTTCCACTATAGTCTTTCCACTATAGTCTTTCCAATATAGTCTGTCCACTTTAGTCTTTCCACTTTAGTCTTTCCACCTTAGTCTTTCCACTTTATTCTGTCCAATACAGTCTTTCCACTTTAGTCTTTCCAATACTCTCTGTCCACTTTATTCTTTCCACTTTAGTCTTTCCACTATAGTCTCCACTTTATTCTGTTCACTACAGTCTTTCCACTATAGTCTTTCCACTATAGTCTCTCCACTTTAGTCTTTCCACTATTCTCTGTCCACTTTAGTCTTTCCACTATAGTCTCCACTTTATTCTGTCCACTACAGTCTTTCCACTATAGTCTTTCCAATATAGTCTGTCCACTTTAGTCTTTCCAATTTTGTTTTTCCACTTTAGTCTTTCCACGATAGTCTGTCCACTTTAGTCTTTCCACTATTCTCTGTCCACTTTCGTGTTTCTACTATAGTCTCCACTTTATTCTGTAAACTACAGTCTTTCCACTATAGTCTTTCCAGTATAGTCTATCCACTTTAGTCTTTCCACTTTAGTCTTTCCACTTTATTCTGTCCACTTCAGTGTGTACACTTTAGTCTGTCAACTGAGTCTTTCAACTTCAATCTTTCCACTATAGTCTGTCCACTTTAGTCTTTCCACTTTAGTCTCCACTTTATTCTGTCCACTATAATCTTTCCACGGTAGTCTGTCCACTTTAGTCTTTCCACTATTCTCTGTCCACTTTAGTCTTTCCACTATAATCTCAACTTTATTCTGTCCACTACAGTCTTCCCACTATAGTCTTTCCACTATAGTCTGTCCACTTTAGTCTTTCCACTTTAGTTTTTCCACTTTCGTCTGTCCACTTCAGACTTTCCACTATAGTCTGTCCACTTTAGTCTTTCCTCTTTAGTCTTTCCACTATAGTCTCCACTTTATTCTGTCCACTACAGTCTTTCCACTATAGTCTTTCCACTATAGTCTGTCCACTTTAGTCTTTCCACTATTCTCTGTCCACTACAGTCTTTCTACTCTCCACTTTATTCTGTCCACTAAAGTCTTTCCACTATAGTCTTTCCACTATAGTTTGTCCACTTTAGTCTTTCCGCTTTAGTCTTTTCAATTTAGTCTGTCCACTTTAGTCTTTCCACTATAGTCTATCCACTTTAGTCTTTCCACTATTCTCTGTCCAGTTTAGTCTTTCCACTATAGTCTCCAGTTTATTCTGTCCACTACAGTCTTTCCACTAAAGTCTTTCCACTATAGTCTATCCACTTTAGTCTTTCCACTATTCTCTGTCCACTTTAGTCTTTCCACTATAGTCTCCACTTTATTCTGTCCACTACAGTCTTTCCACTTTAGTCTTTCCACTATTCTCTGTCCACTTTAGTCTTTCCACTTTAGTCTTTCCACTATAGTCTCCACTTTATTATGTCCACTACAGTCTTTCCACTTTAGTCTTTCAACTATTCTCTGTCCACTTTAGTCTTTACAGTATAGTCTCAACTTCATTCTTTCCACTACAGTCTTTCCACTATAGTCTTTCCACTATAGTCTTCACTTTATTCTTTCCACTACAGTCTTTCCACTATAGTCTTTCCACTATAGTCTGTCCACTTTAGTCTTTCCACTTTAGTATTTCCACTTTAGTCTGTCCACTCTAGTCTTTCCACTATTCTCTGTCCACTTTAGTCTTTACAGTATAGTCTCCACTTTATTCTTTCCACTACAGTCTTTCCACTATAGTCTTTCCACTATAGTCTTCACTTTATTCTTTCCACTACAGTCTTTCCACTATAGTCTTTCCACTATAGTCTGTCCACTTTAGTCTTTCCACTTTAGTATTTCCACTTTAGTCTGTCCACTTTAGACTTTCCACTATAGTCTCCACTTTATTCTTTCCACTACAGTCTTTCCACTATAGTCTTTCCACTATAGTCTTCACTTTATTCTTTCCTCTACAGTCTTTCCACTATAGTCTTTCCACTACAGTCTGTCCACTTTAGTCTTTCCACTTTAGTCTTTCCACTTTAGTCTTTCCACTACAGTCTTTCCACTATAGTCTCTCCACTATAGTCTGTCCATTTTAGTCTTTGCACTTTAGTTTTTCAACTTTAGTCTGTCCACTTCAGTCTTTCCACTATAGTCTGTCCAGTTTAGTCTTTCCACTTTAGTCTTTCCACTATAGTCTCCACTTTATTATGTCCACTACAGTCTTCCCACTATAGTCTTTCCACTATCCACTTTAGTCTTTCCACTATTCTCTGTCCACTTTAGTCTTTCCACTATAGTCTCCACTTTATTCTACACACTACAGTCTTTCCACTATAGTCTTTCCACTATTCTCTGTCCACTTTAGTCTTTCCACTTTAGTCTTTCCACTATAGTCTCCAATTTATTCTGTCCACTACAGTCTTTCCACTATAGTCTTTACACTATAGTCTGTCAACTTTAGTCTTTCCACTATTCTCTGTCCACTTTAGTCTTTCCACTATACTCTCCACTTTCTTCTGTCCACTACAGTCTTTCCACTATAGTCTTTCCAATATAGTCTGTCCACTTTAGTCTTTCCACTTTAGTCTTTCCACCTTAGTCTTTCCACTATAGTCTGTCCACTTTAGTCTTTCCACTATTCTCTGTCCACTTTAGTCTTTCCACTATAGTCTCCACTTTATTCTTTCCACTACAGTCTTTCCACTGTAGTCTTTCCACTATAGTCTGTCCACTTTAGTCTTTCCACTTTAGTTTTCCACTTTAGTCTGTCCACTTTAGACTTTCCACTATTCTCTGTCCACTTTAGTCTTTCCACTATAGTCTCCACTTTATTCTTTTCACTACAGTCTTTCCACTATAGTCTTTCCACTATTGTCTGTCCACTTTAGTCTTTCCACTTTAGTTTTTAAACTTTAGTCAGTCCACTTTAGACTTTCCACTATAGTCTATCCACTTTAGTCTTTCCACTTTAGTCTTTCCACTTTATTCTGTCCACTTCAGTGTGTACACTTTAGTCTGTCCACTGAGTCTTTCCACTTCAGTCTTTCCACAATAGTCTGTCCACTTTAGTCTTTCAACTTTAGTCTTTCCACTATAATCTCCACTTTATTCTGTCCACTACAGTCTTTCCACTATAGTCTTTCCACTATTCTCTGTCCACTTAAGTCTTTCCACTTTAGTCTTTCCACTATAGTCTCCACTTTATTCTGTCCACTACAGTCTTTCCACTATAGTCTTTCCACTATTGTCTGTCCACTTTAGTCTTTCCACTATTGTCTGTCCACTTTAGTCTTTCCACTAATCTCTGTCCACTTTAGTCTTTCCACTACAGTCTCCACTTTATTCTGTCCACTACAGTCTTTCCACTATAGTCTTTCCACTATAGTCTGTCCACTTTAGTCTTTCCACTTTAGTCATTCCACTATAGTCTCCACTTTATTCTGTCCACTACAGTCTTTCCACTATAGTCTTTCCACTATAGTCTGTCCACTTTAGTCTTTCCACTATTCTCTGTCCACTTTAGTCTTTCCACTATACTCTCCACTCTATTCCGTCCACTACAGTCTTTCCACTATAGTCTTTCCACTATTGTCTGTCCACTTTAGTCTTTCCACTAATCTCTGTCCACTTTAGTCTTTCCACTACAGTCTCCACTTTATTCTGTCCACTACAGTCTTTCCACTATAGTCTTTCCACTATAGTCTTTCCAATATAGTCTGTCCACTTTAGTCTTTCCACTTTAGTCTTTCCACCTTAGTCTTTCCACTTTATTCTGTCCACTACAGTCTTTCCACTTTAGTCTTTCCAATACTCTCTGTCCACTTTAGTCTTTGCACTTTAGTCTTTCCACTATAGTCTCCACTTTATTCTGTTCACTACAGTCTTTCCACTATAGTCTTTCCACTATAGTCTCTCCACTTTAGTCTTTCCACTATTCTCTGTCCACTTTAGTCTTTCCACTATAGTCTCCACTTTATTCTGTCCACTACAGTCTTTCCACTATAGTCTTTCCAATATAGTCTGTCCACTTTAGTCTTTCCAATTTTGTTTTTTCCACTTTCGTCTTTCCACGATAGTCTGTCCACTATTCTCTGTCCACTTTCGTGTTTCTACTATAGTCACGACTTTATTCTGTAAACTACAGTCTTTCCACTATAGTCTTTCCACTATAGTCTATCCACTTTAGTCTTTCCACTTTAGTCTTTCCACTTTATTCTGTCCACTTCAGTGTGTACACTTTAGTCTGTCAACTGAGTCTTTCAACTTCAATCTTTCCACTATAGTCTGTCCACTTTAGTCTCCACTTTATTCTTTCCACTACAGTCTTTCCACTATAGTCATTCCACTATAGTCTTCACTTTATTCTTTCCACTACAGTCTTTCCACTATAGTCTTTCCACTATAGTCTGTCCACTTTAGTCTTTCCACTTTAGTATTTCCACTTTAGTCTGTCCACTTTAGTCTTTACAGTATAGTCTCCACTTTATTCTTTCCACTACAGTCTTTCCACTATAGTCTTTCCACTATAGTCTTCACTTTATTCTTTCCACTACAGTCTTTCCACTATAGTCTTTCCACTATAGTCTGTCCACTTTAGTCTTTCCACTTTAGTATTTCCACTTTAGTCTGTCCACTTTAGACTTTCCACTATAGTCTCCACTTTATTCTTTCCACTACAGTCTTTCCACTATAGTCTTTCCACTATAGTCTTCACTTTATTCTTTCCACTACAGTCTTTCCACTATAGTCTTTCCACTAGAGTCTGTCCACTTTAGTCTTTCCACTTTAGTCTTTCCACTTTAGTCTTTCCACCATAGTCTCTCCACTATAGTCTGTCCACTTTAGTCTTTGCACTTTAGTTTTTCAACTTTAGTCTGTCCACTTCAGTCTTTCCACTATAGTCTGTCCAGTTTAGTCTTTCCACTTTAGTCTTTCCACTATAGTCTCCACTTTATTATGTCCACTACAGTCTTCCCACTATAGTCTTTCCACTATCCACTTTAGTCTTTCCACTATTCTCTGTCCACTTTAGTCTTTCCACTATAGTCTCCACTTTATTCTACACACTACAGTCTTTCCACTATAGTCTTTCCACTATTCTCTGTCCACTTTAGTCTTTCCACTTTAGTCTTTCCACTATAGTCTCCAATTTATTCTGTCCACTACAGTCTTTCCACTATAGTCTTTACACTATAGTCTGTCAACTTTAGTCTTTCCACTATTCTCTGTCCACTTTAGTCTTTCCACTATACTCTCCACTTTCTTCTGTCCACTACGGTCTTTCCACTATAGTCTTTCCAATATAGTCTGTCCACTTTAGTCTTTCCACTTTAGTCTTTCCACCTTAGTCTTTCCACTATAGTCTGTCCACTTTAGTCTTTCCACTATTCTCTGTCCACTTGAGTCTTTCCACTATAGTCTCCACTTTATTCTTTCCACTACAGTCTTTCCACTGTAGTCTTTCCACTATAGTCTGTCCACTTTAGTCTTTCCACTTTAGTTTTCCACTTTAGTCCGTCCACTTTAGACTTTCCACTATTCTCTGTCCACTTTAGTCTTTCCACTATAGTCTCCACTTTATTCTTTTCACTACAGTCTTTCCACTATAGTCTTTCCACTATTGTCTGTCCACTTTAGTCTTTCCACTTTCGTTTTTAAACTTTAGTCAGTCCACTTTAGACTTTCCACTATAGTCCATCCACTTTAGTCTTTCCACTTTAGTCTTTCCACTTTATTCTGTCCACTTCAGTGTGTACACTTTAGTCTGTCCACTGAGTCTTTCCACTTCAGTCTTTCCACAATAGTCTGTCCACTTTAGTCTTTCAACTTTAGTCTTTCCACTATAATCTCCACTTTATTCTGTCCACTACAGTCTTTCCACTATAGTCTTTCCACTATTCTCTGTCCACTTAAGTCTTTCCACTTTAGTCTTTCCACTATAGTCTCCACTTTATTCTGTCCACTACAGTCTTTCCACTATAGTCTTTCCACTATTGTCTGTCCACTTTAGTCTTTCCACTATTGTCTGTCCACTTTAGTCTTTCCACTAATCTCTGTCCACTTTAGTCTTTCCACTACAGTCTCCACTTTATTCTGTCCACTACAGTCTTTCCACTATAGTCTTTCCACTATAGTCTGTCCACTTTAGTCTTTCCACTTTAGTCATTCCACTATAGTCTCCACTTTATTCTGTCCACTACAGTCTTTCCACTATAGTCTTTCCACTATAGTCTGTCCACTTTAGTCTTTCCACTATTCTCTGTCCACTTTAGTCTTTCCACTATACTCTCCACTTTATTCCGTCCACTACAGTCTTTCCACTATAGTCTTTCCACTATTGTCTGTCCACTTTAGTCTTTCCACTAATCTCTGTCCACTTTAGTCTTTCCACTACAGTCTCCACTTTATTCTGTCCACTACAGTCTTTCCACTATAGTCTTTCCACTATAGTCTTTCCAATATAGTCTGTCCACTTTAGTCTTTCCACTTTAGTCTTTCCACCTTAGTCTTTCCACTTTATTCTGTCCACTACAGTCTTTCCACTTTAGTCTTTCCAATACTCTCTGTCCACTTTAGTCTTTGCACTTTAGTCTTTCCACTATAGTCTCCACTTTATTCTGTTCACTACAGTCTTTCCACTATAGTCTTTCCAATATAGTCTGTCCACTTTAGTCTTTCCAATTTTGTTTTTTCCACTTTAGTCTTTCCACGATAGTCTCCACTTTATTCTGTCCACTAAAGTCTTTCCACTATAGTCTTTCCAATATAGTCTGTCCACTTTAGTCTTTCCAATTTTGTTTTTTCCACTTTAGTCTTTCCACGATAGTCTGTCCACTATTCTCTGTCCACTTTCGTGTTTCTACTATAGTCTCCACTTTATTCTGTAAACTGCAGTCTTTCCACTATAGTCTTTCCACTATAGTCTATCCACTTTAGTCTTTCCACTTTAGTCTTTCCACTTTATTCTGTCCACTTCAGTGTGTACACTTTAGTCTGTCAACTGAGTCTTTCAACTTCAATCTTTCCACTATAGTCTGTCCACTTTAGTCTTTCCACTTTAGTCTCCACTTTATTCTGTCCACTATAATCTTTCCACGGTAGTCTGTCCACTTTAGTCTTTCCACTATTCTCTGTCCACTTTAGTCTTTCCACTATAATCTCCACTTTATTCTGTCCACTACAGTCTTCCCACTATAGTCTTTCCACTATGGTCTGTCCACTTTAGTCTTTCCACTTTAGTTTTTCCACTTTAGTCTGTCCACTTCAGACTTTCCACTATAGTCTGTCCACTTTAGTCTTTCCTCTTTAGTCTTTCCACTATAGTGTCCACTTTATTCTGTCCACTACAGTCTTTCCACTATAGTCTTTCCACTATAGTCTGTCCACTTTAGTCTTTCCACTATTCTCTGTCCACTACAGTCTTTCTACTCTTCACTTTATTCTGTCCACTAAAGTCTTTCCACTATAGTCTTTCCACTATAGTTTGTCCACTTTAGTCTTTCCGCTTTAGTCTTTTCAATTTAGTCTGTCCACTTTAGTCTTTCCACTATAGTCTGTCCACTTTAGTCTTTCCACTATTCTCTGTCCACTTTAGTCTTTCCACTTTAGTCTTTCCACTATGGTCTCCACTTTATTCTGTCCACTACAGTCTTTCCACTATAGTCTTTCCACTATAGTCTGTCCACTTTAGTCTTTCTACTTTAATCTTTCAACTTTAGTCTGTCCACTTTAGTCTTTCCACTTTAGTCTGTCCACTTCAGTCTTTCCACTATAGTCTGTCCAGTTTAGTCTTTCCACTTTAGTCTTTCCACTATAGTCTCCAGTTTATTCTGTCCACTACAGTCTTTCCACTAAAGTCTTTCCACTATAGTCTATCCACTTTAGTCTTTCCACTATTCTCTGTCCACTTTAGTCTTTCCACTATAGTCTCCACTTTATTCTGTCCACTACAGTCTTTCCACTTTAGTCTTTCCACTATTCTCTGTCCACTTTAGTCTTTCCACTTTAGTCTTTCCACTATAGTCTCCACTTTATTATGTCCACTACAGTCTTTCCACTTTAGTCTTTCCACAATTCTCTGTCCACTTTAGTCTTTCCACTTTAGTCTTTCCACTATAGTCTCCACTTTATTCTGTCCACCACAGTCTTTCCACTATAGTCTTTCCACTATAGTCTGTCCACTTTAGTCTGTCCACTTTAATCTTTCCACTTTAGTTTTTCCACTTTAGTCTGTCCACTTTAGTCTTTCCATTATAGTCTTCACTTTATTCTTTTCACTACAGTCTTTCCACTATAGTCTTTCCACTATTGTCTGTCCACTTTAGTCTTTCCACTTTAGTTTTTCCACTTTAGTCTGTCCACTTTAGACTTTCCACTATAGTCTATCCACTTTAGTCTTTCCACTTTAGTCTTTCCACTTTATTCTGTCCACTTCAGTGTGTACACTGTAGTCTTTCCACTGAGTCTTTCCACTTCAGTCTTTCCACTATAGTCTGTCCACTTTAGTCTTTCCACTTTAGTCTTTCCACTATAGTCTCCACTTTATTCTGTCCACTACAGTCTTTCCAATTTAGTCTTTCCACTATTCTCTGTCAACTTTAGTCTTTCCACTATAGTCTCCACTTTATTATGTCCACTATAGTCTTTCCACTACAGTCTTTCCACTGTAGTCTGTCCACTTTAGTTTTTCCACTTTTGTCTGTCCACTTTAGTCTTTCCACTATAGTCTCCACTTTATTCTTTCCACTAGATTCTTTCCACTGTAGTCGTTCCACTTTAGTCTTTCCACTATTCTCTGTCCACTTTAGTCTTTCCACTATAGTCTCCACTTTATTATGTCCACTATAGTCTTTCCACTACAGTCTTTCCACTGTAGTCTGTCCACTTTAGTTTTTCCACTTTAGTCTGTCCACTTTAGTCTTTCCACCTTAGTCTGTCCACTTTAGGCTTTCCACTATAGTCTCCACTTTAGTCTTTCCACTATTCACTGTCCACTTTAGTCTTTCCACTATGGTCTCCACTTTCTTCTGTCCACTACAGTCTTTCCACTATAGTCTTACCACTATAGTCTGTCCACTTTAGTCTTTCCACTTTAGTTTTTCCACTTTAGTCTGTCCACTTTAGTATTTTCACTATAGTCTATCCACTTTAGTCTTTCCACTTTAGTCTTTCCACTTTATTCTTTCTGCTTCAGTGTGTACACTTTAGTCTGTCCACTGAGTCTTTCCACTACAGTCTTTCCAAAATAGTCTGTCCACTTTAGTCTTTCCACTTTAGTCTTTCCACTACAGTCTTTCCACTATAGTCTCTCCACTATAGTCTGTCCACTTTAGTTTTTCCACTATAGTCTCCACTTTATTCTGTCCACTAGAGTCTTTCCACTATAGTCTTTCCACGATTCTCTGTCCACTTTAGTCTTTCCACTTTAGTCTTTCCACTATAGTCTCCAATTTACTCTGTCCACTACAGTCTTTCCACTATAGTCTTTCCACTATAGTCTGTCCACTTTAGTCTTTCCACTATTCTCTGTCCACTTTAGTCTTTCCACTTAACTCTCCACTTTCTTCTGTCCACTAAAGTCTTTCCACTATAGTCTTTCCAATATAGTCTGTCCACTTTAGTCTTTCCACTTTAGTCTTTCCACCTTAGTCTTTCCACTATAGTCTGTCCACTTTAGTCTTTCCACTATTCTCTGTCCACTTTAGTCTTTCCACTATAGTCTCCACTTTATTCTTTCCACTAAAGTCTTTCCACTCGCGTAAAATTCTGAAGGCGGTACATTGGAACGTCCAAGGACTGAAACGAGAAAAACTGGAGTGTTTGTGTAAAGTAGGCCAGTGGGATATTATCAGTTTAGTAGAAACATGGTGCGAGCCGTCGAGGACTCTAACATATGA
The DNA here is from genome assembly GCA_030848855.1 of Branchinecta sandiegonensis. Classification (NCBI taxonomy): domain Eukaryota; kingdom Metazoa; phylum Arthropoda; class Branchiopoda; order Anostraca; family Branchinectidae; genus Branchinecta; species Branchinecta sandiegonensis. Next base: position 15,177 of record JAUPMV010000083.1, on the reverse strand, counting down.
GAATTATGAGGTGTTTGCAGTTGAGCGAAATAAGTCTAGAAACGGCAGAGTATACGGGGGAGTTTGTTTATTTATCCGGAAAATGGTGTATGATGAGTGTTATAGGATTTCTAGTAAGTCAGAAAATATTGTTTGGGTAAGAGTTCGGATAGGAAAATTATGTATTGTAATTTGTAGTGTGTATATCCCACCACAAACAAGTGTTTATTCAAAGGAAGATGTTTGGGAGATCCTTATAAATGAAAAGGTTAATTTGAGTGTGAAGTATCCTAATGTTTCTTTCATTTTTTTAGGAGACTTCAACGCTTATATTAGTAATCTTGAGGAGTTTGTGGTAGGAGAGAATCCGGAAAACCTTCCAAGGATAGCCAGTATGGATGTTGAAGCGTTTGATGATCGAGTGAATGTTGGAAGAAGGAGAAGTAAAGACCATGAGCGTAAGAAAAATAAGTGGGGGTTGAACCTATTAGAGTTTTGTGGGTATGAAAATTTAGTTATTTTGAACGGGAGGTTAGGGGAGGAATCGGGAGGGTTTACTTGTTTTTCAGGGGCTAGGCCGAGCGTAATTGATTATGTTTTAGTTGATAAGCATCTTTGGCCTTTGTGTAGAGATCTCAGAATTTTGGATGTGGTGGGATCTGACCACGTGCCAATTGGAGTTTGGTTTGTTGGAGAACGAGGGACGGATGAACAGAGAGAAAATAGTCATTTTATTAGGCCTGTTAACAGTAGGCCTACAGCAGAGGATGTAAGGAAACCTCTACGTTTAGGTTCGGTTAATAATTTGGAGTCAAGGTTGAGCCAGTGCCTAGGAATCCCAGACGTAGAGCAGGAGTTAGAAAATTGTGTAAGAACAGCGGAAGAGGGTGATGCAGAACAAGCAGTTACGCTGTTAGTTGAACTTGTATATAATAAGGTAATCCCTATTGGTAAGGAATCTGCATGTGGTAAGCAAGGTCAGCGGGACGGTAAAGATTTTTTTGATAGGGATTGCGACAATAAGAGGAAGGAGGTGAGTCTATGTCTAGAAGCGGTAAGGACAAGCCGAGAGATAAATCAGAAGGAGCATTTAATACAGTATCGAAAGGCTAGGAAAGAATATAAAAAATTAATTAAAAAGAAGAAACAAGAGTGGGAAATTCTGAAAAATAGAAGAATTATGGAATCGTATGTTAAAAAAAAGGGGTGCGGCTTTTTGGAATGAGATTAAATGTTCACTCTCAAATTTTAAAAACGATTCGATCCCGGAAGCTAGTACGTGGCCGGATTATTATATGGAAAAAGAGGGGACAGACCGTAAGGACGCGATTTTTTCGGAAGAATTGGAGGCTAGTTTAGAAAATAGTGTTAGTTTCCCTTTACAAGAGGTGGATATTGGTTTGATAGCTCCAGTTACCGAGTCTGAAGTTTGGAAGGCTATGAAGAATATGAAAGGACGGTCAGCGCCAGGGGTGGATGGAATCCCTACGATGGTTTGGAAGTGGGGTAGAGTGTATTTAATAAGTGTGCTGGCTGTTATTTTCTCATGTGTTGTTGAAAAAGGTAAGTGGCCGGATTTGTGGAACAAATCTTTAGTTATCCCGATATTCAAGAAAGGTGATAAGTCCATTCATAATAATTATAGGGCTATTCATTTAGGGAACGCGGTTAGTAAAATATTTTGTAAAGTTTTAGATTTTCGTTTAAGTGATTGGATAGAAAAAAAGGAGGTACTAGACCCTCTTCAGGCGGGATTCAGGAAGGGTTATAGTACGATTGATCAGATTTTTATTTTAAGTGCATTAGCTCGTAAGTATACTAGTCGGAGAGGAGGAAAACTATTTGTTGCTTTTTTGGATGTAAAGGGAGCTTTTGATAATGTAGACAGAGAACTGCTTATGGTGTGTCTTTTGGATATGGGCCTCCCATCCCCTTTTGTTTTTTTGTTAGTCCAAATGTATAGATGCGTGAAGTTGGTTGTGCGGGTTGCTGGGAAATTGTCGAAATGTTTTGTGTCTAGAATTGGTTTGAAGCAAGGATGCACGCTTTCCCCAAAGCTTTTTTCTTTATATATTAATGATTTGTCAGTATTTTTAAGAGCTAAAATGGCACCTATGATTTGTGTTGATGTGGTTGAGCTATGTATGTTGTTATTTGCTGACGATATAGTTTTGGTGGCGGAAACAAAGGAAAATCTCCAGTCTTTGTTGGAATTTGTGAATGAATATTTAAGACTGAAAAAATTAACTTTAAATGCTGATAAAACAATAATGATGGTTTTTCGTAAGGGGGGGAAAATTAACACTAGGGATAGGGTAAGTTTGGATGGTAAAGAAATTGAGATTAAGGAATCATTTATTTATTTGGGGGTTAAATTAACATCGAATGGAAAGTTTGGTAAGCATGTGGATAGTGTATTGGTGAAGGGTAACAGATGTGTGAATGGCATTCTGCGTAGTAATTTGAAAAATATTAAAGATATGAAGTTCCATAAAGAAATTTTTAATACGAAAGTGAAATCGGTTATGCATTATGGGGCAGAGTTGTGGGGTTTTAATGCAGGGGCTAGGCTAGAAGTGGTACAAAATAGATATTTCAAAAGAGTGCTAGGGTTATCACAGAAGAGTTGTAATTTAGTCCTAAAGGGTGATCTAGGATTATTTTCATTACGTAGTAGTAGGCTAGTCCAAATGGTAAGATTTTGGGAAAAAATTATTAGTTTACCTAGAATAAGACCTCTGAAAGCTGCGTATTTAGAAGCTTTAAGAGACCCTTCAGGTGATTCATGGCCACTCCAGATAAAAAATATCCTTGATCTATGCGGGTTGTCTGACCAGTGGCGTGACGGCCAGGGTCCGGGTGCCTCCCAAGGCGAGGTAAGTAAAGTGGTCCAGCGGATCCTACAAGATCAGGAAATCCAGAAATGGCATCATGAAAAGGATTCGAAGCCGTCGATGTATTTTTACGCTAAGGCCAAAGAGTGTTGGGGATTAGAAATGTTTTTCAAGGGAGGGTTATCTTCTGAGGAGTTAAAATTAATGGCATGCGCTCGTAGTGATAGCCTTCCTTTGGGAATTCGTAGAAATTATATGGGTAGTGTTAAGGGGCGGTCGAGTGGTCTTTACTTTTGTCCAATGTGTGGTTGTATGGATGAAAATTTGTTTCATTTTATGTCTGAATGTGTGGAGTTGAATGATTTAAGAGTGGAAATATTTGGGGAGCGAATTTTTGAGGAAGGTTGGTTGGTTGAAAAGTTTAAGGATAAAAGTGTTTTTGGGGTTAGACAACTTGGAAGGTTTTTGCGGTTAGGGTGGAATCACAGGGAAGAGTTTCTGTAATTAGGATTTGTGGGGGGAGAGATTTGTTTATTTGTTGGTGATTTTTTTGTTTTTTTTGTTTTTGTATGCGATGGCCCTTGGGCTTTAAGCAAATAAATCATATCATATCATATAGTCTTTCCACTATAGTCTGTCCACTTTAGTCTTTCCACTTTAGTTTTCCACTTTAGTCTTTCCACTTTAGTCTTTCCACTATAGTCTCCACTTTATTCTGTCCACTACAGTCTTTCCACTATAGTCTTTCCACTATTGTCTGTCCACTTTAGTCTTTCAACTAATCTCTGTCCACTTTAGTCTTTCCACTATACTCTCCACTTTATTCTGTCCACTACAGTCTTTCCACTATAGTCTTTCCACTATTGTCTGTCCACTTTAGTCTTTCAACTAATCTCTGTCCGCTTTAGTCTTTCCACTATTCTCTGTCCACTTTAGTCTTTCCACTATAGTCTCCACTTTATTCTTTCCACTAAAGTCTTTCCACTATAGTCTTTCCACTATAGTCTGTCCACTTTAGTCTTTCCTCTTTAGTTTTCCACTTTAGTCTTTCCACTTTAGTCTTTCCACTATAGTCTCCACTTTATTCTGTCCACTACAGTCTTTCCACTATAGTCTTTCCACTATTGTCTGTCCACTTTAGTCTTTCAACTAATCTCTGTCCACTTTAGTCTTTCCACTACAGTCTCCACTTTATTTTGTCCACTACAGTCTTTCCACTATAGTCTTTCCACTATAGTCTGTCCACTTTAGTCTTTCCACTTTAGTCTTTCCACTATAGTCTCCACTTTATTCTGTCCACTACAGTCTTTCCACTATAGTCTTTCCACTATAGTCTGTCCACTTTAGTCTTTCCACTATTCTCTGTCCACTTTAGTCTTTCCACTATACTCTCCACTTTATTCTGTCCACTACAGTCTTTCCACTATAGTCTTTCCACTATTGTCTGTCCACTTTAGTCTTTCCACTAATCTCTGTCCACTTTAGTCTTTCCACTACAGTCTCCACTTTATTCTGTCCACTACAGTCTATCCACTATAGTCTTTCCACTATAGTCTTTCCAATATAGTCTGTCCACTTTAGTCTTTCCACTTTAGTCTTTCCACCTTAGTCTTTCCACTTTATTCTGTCCACTACAGTCTTTCCACTTTAGTCTTTCCAATACTCTCTGTCCACTTTAGTCTTTCCACTTTAGTCGTTCCACTATAGTCTCCACTTTATTCTGTTCACTACAGTCTTTCCACTTTAGTCTTTCCACTTTAGTTTTTCCACTTTAGTCTGTCCACTTTAGTCTTTCCACTATAGTCTATCCACTTTACTCTTTCCACTTTATTCTGTCCACTTCAGTCTTTCCACTATTCTCTGTCCACTTTAGTCTTTCCACTATAGTCTCCATTTTCTTCTTTTCACTACAGTCTATCCACTATAGTCTTTCCACTATTGTCTGTCCACTTTAGTCTTTCCACTTTAGTTTTTCCACTTTAGTCTGTCCACTTCAGTGTGTACACTTTAGTCTGTCCACTGAGTCTTTCAACTTCAATCTTTCCACTATAGTCTGTCCACTTTAGTCTTTCCACTTTAGTCTCCACTTTATTCTGTCCACTATAGTCTTTCCACTATAGTCTTTCCACGGTAGTCTGTCCACTTTAGTCTTTCCACTATTCTCTGTCCACTTTAGTCATTCCACTATAATCTCCACTTTATTCTGTCCATTACAGTCTTCCCACTATAGTCTTTCCACTATAGTCTGTCCACTTTAGTCTTTCCACTTTAGTTTTTCCACTTTAGTCTGTCCACTTCAGACTTTCCATTATAGTCTGTCCACTTTAGTCTTTCCTCTTTAGTCTTTCCACTATAGTCTCCACTTTATTCTGTCCACTACAGTCTTTCCACTATAGTCTTTCCACTATAGTCTGTCCACTTTAGTCTTTCCACTATTCTCTGTCCACTACAGTCTTTCTACTCTCCACTTTATTCTGTCCACTACAGTCTTTCCACTATAGTCTTTCCACTATAGTTTGTCCACTTTAGTCTTTCCGCTTTAGTCTTTTCAATTTAGTCTGTCCACTTTAGTCTTTCCACTATAGTCTCCACTTTATTATGTCCACTACAGTCTTTCCACTTTAGTCTTTCCACTATTCTCTGTCCACTTTAGTCTTTCCACTTTAGTCTTTCCACTATAGTCTCCACTTTATTCTGTCCACCACAGTCTTTCCACTATAGTCTTTCCACTATAGTCTGTCCACTTTAGTCTTTCCACTTTAGGCTTTCCACTTTAGTCTTTCCACTATAGTCTGTCCACTTTAGTCTTTCCACTTTAGTTTTTCCACTTTAGTCTGTCCACTTTAGTCTTTCCACTATAGTCTTCACTTTATTCTTTTCACTACAGTCTTTCCACTATAGTCTTTCCACTATTGTCTGTCCACTTTAGTCTTTCCACTTTAGTTTTTCCACTTTAGTCTGTCCACTTTAGACTTTCCACTATAGTCTATCCACTTTAGTCTTTCCATTTTAGTCTTTCCACTTTATTCTGTCCACTTCAGTGTGTACACTTTAGTCTGTCCACTGAGTCTTTCCACTTCAGTCTTTCCACTATAGTCTGTCCACTTTAGTCTTTCCACTTTAGTCTTTCCACTATAGTCTCCACTTTATTCTGTCCACTACAGTCTTTCCAATTTAGTCTTTCCACTATTCTCTGTCAACTTTAGTCTTTCCACTATAGTCTCCACTTTATTATGTCCACTATAGTCTTTCCACTACAGTCTTTCCACTGTAGTCTGTCCACTTTAGTTTTTCCACTTTTGTCTGTCCACTTTAGTCTTTCCACTATAGTCTCCACTTTATTCTTTCCACTACAGTCTTTGCACTGTAGTCGTTCCACTTTAGTCTTTCCACTATTCTCTGTCCACTTTAGTCTTTCCACTATATTCTCCACTTTATTATGTCCACTATAGTCTTTCCACTACAGTCTTTCCACTGTAGTCTGTCCACTTTAGTTTTTTCACTTTAGTCTGTCCACTTTAGTCTTTCCACCTTAGTCTGTCCACTTTAGGCTTTCCACTATAGTCTCCACTTTAGTCTTTCCACTATTCACTGTCCACTTTAGTCTTTCCACTATAGTCTGTCCACTTTGGTCTTTCCACTTTAGTCTTTCCGCTTTAGTCTGTCCACTTTAGTCTTTCCACTTTAGTCTGTCCACTTTAGTCTTTCCACTTTAGTCTGTCCACTTTAGTCTTTCCACTATAGTCTGTCCACTTTAGTCTTTCCACTTTAGTCTGTCCACTTTAGTCTTTCCACTATAGTCTGTCCACTTTAGTCTTTCCACTATAGTCTGTCCACTTTAGTCTTTCCACTATAGTCTCCACTTTATTCTGTCCACTACAGTCTTTACACTATAGTCTTTCCACTATAGTCTGTCCACTTTAGTCTTTCCACTATTCTCTGTCCACTTTAGTCTTTCCACTATACTCTCCACTTTATTCTGTCCACTACAGTCTTTCCACTATAGTCTTTCCACTATTGTCTGTCCACTTTAGTTTTTCCACTAATCTCTGTCCACTTTAGTCTTTCCACTACAGTCTCCACTTTATTCTGTCCACTACAGTCTTTCCACTATAGTCTTTCCACTATAGTCTTTCCAATATAGTCTGTCCACTTTAGTCTTTCCACCTTAGTCTTTCCACTTTTTTCTGTCCACTAAAGTCTTTCCACTTTAGTCTTTCCAATACTCTCTGTCCACTTTTGTCTTTCCACTTTAGTCTTTCCACTATAGTCTCCACTTTATTCTGTTCACTACAGTCTTTCCACTATAGTCTTTCCACTATAGTCTGTCCACTTTAGTCTTTCCACTATAGTCTCCACTTTATTCTGTCCACTACAGTCTTTCCACTATAGTCTTTCCAATATAGTTTGTCCACTTTAGTCTTTCCAATTTTGTTTTTCCACTTTAGTCTTTCCACGATAGTCTGTCCACTTTAGTCTTTCCACTATTCTCTGTCCACTTTAGTGTTTCTACTATAGTCTCCACTTTATTCTGTCCACTACAGTCTTTCCACTATAGTCTTTCCACTATAGTCTGTCCACTTTAGTCTTTCCACTATTCTCTGTCCACTTTAGTCTTTCCACTATACTCTCCACTTTATTCTGTCCACTACAGTCTTTCCACTATAGTCTTTCCACTATAACGGTCCACTTTAGTCTTTCCACTTTAGTCTTTCCACTTTAGTCTGTCCACTTTAGTCTTTCCACTATAGTCTGTCCACTTTAGTTTTTCCACTATTCTCTGTCCACTTTAGTCTTTCCACTTTAGTCTTTCCACTATAGTCTCCACTTTATTCTGTCCACTACAGTCTTTCCACTATAGTCTTTCCACTATAGTCTGTCCACTTTAGTCTTTCCACTTTAGTCTTTCCACTTTAGTCTGTCCACTTTAGTCTTTCCACTATAGTCTGTCCACTTTGGTCTTTCCACTTTAGTCTTTCCGCTTTAGTCTGTCCACTTTAGTCTTTCCACTTTAGTCTGTCCACTTTAGTCTGTCCACTTTAGTCTTTCCACTTTCGTCATTTCCACTATCTTCTGTCCACTTTAGTCTTTCCACTTTAGTCTTTCCACTTTAGTCTGTCCACTTTAGTCTTTCCACTATAGTCTGTCCACTTTAGTCTTTCCACTATAGTCTGTCCACTTTAGTCTTTCCACTTTAGTCTTTCCACTTTAGTCTTTCCACTATAGTCTCCACTTTATTCTGTCCACTACAGTCTTTCCACTATAGTCTTTCCACTATAGTCTTTCCACTTTAGTCTGTCCACTTTAGTCTTTCCACTATAGTCTGTCCACTTTGGTCTTTCCACTTTAGTCTTTCCGCTTTAGTCTGTCCGCTTTAGTCTGTCCACTTTAGTCTTTCCACTATAGTCTTTCCACTATAGTCTGTCCACTTTAGTCTTTCCACTTTAGTCTTTCAACTTTAGTCTGTCCACTCTAGTCTTTCCACTATAGTCTGTCCACTTTAGTCTTTCCACTATTCTCTGTCCACTTTAGTCTTTCCACTTTAGTCTTTCCACTATAGTCTCCACTTTATTTTGTCCACTACAGTCTTTCCGCTTTAGTCTTTCCACTTTATTCTGTCCACTTCAGTGTGTACACTTTAGTCTGTCCACTGACTTTTTCCACTTCAGTCTTTCAACAATAGTCTGTCCACTTTAGTCTTTCCACTTTAGTCTTTCCACTATAATCTCCACTTTATTCTGTCCACTACAGTCTTTCCACTTTAGTCTTTCCAATACTTTCTGTCCACTTTAGTCTTTCCACTATAGTCCCCACTTTATTCTGTCCACTACAGTCTATCCACTATAGTCTTTCCACTATAGTCTGTCCACTTTAGTCGTTCCACTATAGTCTCCACTTTATTCTGTCCACTACAGTCTTTCCACTATAGTCTTTCCACTATAGTCTGTCCACTTTAGTCTGTCCACTTTAGTCTTTCCTCTTTAGTCTTTCCACTATAGTCTCCACTTTATTCTGTCCACTACAGTCTTTCCACTATAGTCTTTCCACTATAGTCTGTCCACTTTAGTCTTTCCACTATTCTCTGTACACTTTAGTCTTTCCACTATACTCTCCACTTTATTCTGTCCACTACAGTCTTTCCACTATAGTCTTTCCACTATAGCTTGTCCACTTTAGTCTTTCCGCTTTAGTCTTTTCACTTTAGTCCGTCCACTTTAGTCTTTCCACTATAGTCTGTCCACTTTAGTCTTTCCACTATTCTCTGTCCACTTTAGTCTTTCCACTTTAGTCTTTCCACTATAGTCTCCACTTTATTCTGTCCACTACAGTCTTTCCACTATAGTCTTTCCACTATAGTCTGTCCACTTTAGTCTTTCCACTTTAATCTTTCCACTTTAGTCTGTCCACTTTAGTCTTTCCACTATAGTCGGTCCACTTTAGTATTTCCGCTTTAGTCTTTCCACTTTATTCTGTCCACTTCAGTGTGTACACTTTAGTCTGTCCACTGAGTCTTTCCACTTCAGTCTTTCCACAATAGTCTGTCCACTTTAGTCTTTCCACTTTAGTCTTTCCACTATAATCTCCACTTTATTCTGTCCACTACAGTCTTTCCACTATAGTCTTTCCACTATTCTCTGTCCACTTTAGTCTTTCCACTTTATTCTTTCCACTATAGTCTCCACTTTATTCTGTCCACTACAGTCTTTCCCCTATAGTCTTTCCACTATTGTCTGTCCACTTTAGTCTTTCCACTAATCTCTGTCCACTTTAGTCTTTCCACTACAGTCTCCACTTTATTCTGTCCACTACAGTCTTTCCACTATAGTCTTTCCACTATAGTCTGTCCACTTTAGTCTTTCCACTATTCTCTGTCCACTTTAGTCTTTCCACTATTCTCTGTCCACTTTAGTCTTTCCACTATACTCTCCACTTTATTCTGTCAACTACAGTCTTTCCACTATAGTCTTTCCACTATTGTCTGTCCACTTTAGTCTTTCCACTAATCTCTGTCCACTTTAGTCTGTCCACTTTAGTCTTTCCACTATAGTCTGTCCACTTTAGTATTTCCGCTTTAGTCTTTCCACTTTATTCTGTCCACTTCAGTGTGTACACTTTAGTCTGTCCACTAAGTCTTTCCACTTCAGTCTTTCCACAATAGTCTGTCCACTTTAGTCTTTCCACTTTAGTCTTTCCACTATAATCTCCACTTTATTCTGTCCACTACAGTCTTTCCACTATAGTCTTTCCACTATTCTCTGTCCACTTTAGTCTTTCCACTTTATTCTTTCCACTATAGTCTCCACTTTATTCTGTCCACTACAGTCTTTCCCCTATAGTCTTTCCACTATTGTCTGTCCACTTTAGTCTTTCCACTAATCTCTGTCCACTTTAGTCTTTCCACTACAGTCTCCACTTTATTCTGTCCACTACAGTCTTTCCACTATAGTCTTTCCACTATAGTCTGTCCACTTTAGTCTTTCCACTATTCTCTGTCCACTTTAGTCTTTCCACTAATCTCTGTCCACTTTAGTCTTTCCACTATAGTCTGTCCACTTTAGTCTTTCCACTATAGTCTCCACTTTATTCTGTCCACTACAGTCTTTCCACTATAGTCTTTCCACTATAGTCTGTCCACTTTAGTCTTTCCACTATTCTCTGTCCACTTTAGTCTTTCTACTATACTCTCCACTTTATTCTGTCCACTACAGTCTTTCCATTATAGTCTTTCCACTATTGTCTGTCCACTTTAGTCTTTCCACTAATCTCTGTCCACTTTAGTCTTTCCACTACAGTCTCCACTTTATTCTGTCCACTACAGTCTTTCCACTATAGTCTTTCCACTATAGTCTTTCCAATATAGTCTGTCCACTTTAGTCTTTCCACTTTAGTCTTTCCACCTTAGTCTTTCCACTTTATTCTGTCCACTAAAGTCTTGCCACTTTAGTCTTTCCAATACTCTCTGTCCACTTTTGTCTTTCCACTTTAGTCTTTCCACTATAGTCTCCACTTTATTCTGTTCACTACAGTCTTTCCACTATAGTCTTTCCACTATAGTCTGTCCACTTTAGTCTTTCCACTATAGTCTCCACTTTATTCTGTCCACTACAGTCTTTCCACTATAGTCTTTCCAATATAGTCTGTCCACTTTAGTCTTTCCAATTTTGTTTTTCCACTTTAGTCTTTCCACGATAGTCTGTCCACTTTAGTCTTTCCACTATTCTCTGTCCACTTTAGTGTTTCTACTATAGTCTCCACTTTATTCTGTCCTCTACAGTCTTTCCACTATAGTCTTTCCACTATAGTCTGTCCACTTTAGTCTTTCCACTATTCTCTGTCCAATTTAGTCTTTCCACTATACTCTCCACTTTATTCTGTCCACTACAGTCTTTCCACTATAGTCTTTCCACTATAGTCTGTCCACTTTATTCTTTCCACTTTAGTCTTTCCACTTTAGTCTGTCCACTTTAGTCTTTCCACTATAGTCTGTCCACTTTAGTTTTTCCACTATTCTCTGTCCACTTTAGTCTTTCCACTTTAGTCTTTCCACTATAGTCTCCACTTTATTCTGTCCACTACAGTCTTTCCACTATAGTCTTTCCACTATAGTCTGTCCACTTTAGTCTTTCCACTTTAGTCTTTCCACTTTAGTCTGTCCACTTTAGTCTTTCCACTATAGTCTGTCCACTTTGGTCTTTCCACTTTAGTCTTTCCGCTTTAGTCTGTCCACTTTAGTCTTTCCACTTTAGTCTGTCCACTTTAGTCTGTCCACTTTAGTCTTTCCACTTTCGTCATTTCCACTATCTTCTGTCCACTTTAGTCTTTCCACTTTAGTCTTTCCACTTTAGTCTGTCCACTTTAGTCTTTCCACTATAGTCTGTCCACTTTAGTCTTTCCACTATAGTCTGTCCACTTTAGTCTTTCCACTTTAGTCTTTCCACTTTAGTCTTTCCACTATAGTCTCCACTTAATTCTGTCCACTACAGTCTTTCCACTATAGTCTTTCCACTTTAGTCTGTCCACTTTAGTCTTTCCACTATAGTCTGTCCACTTTAGTCTTTCCACTATAGTCTGTCCACTTTAGTCTTTCCACTATAGTCTGTCCACTTTAGTCTTTCCACTTTAGTCTTTCCACTTTAGTCTTTCCACTATAGTCTCCACTTAATTCTGTCCACTACAGTCTTTCCACTATAGTCTTTTCACTATAGTCTTTCCACTTTAGTCTGTCCACTTTAGTCTTTCCACTTTAGTCTGTCCACTTTAGTCTGTCCACTTTAGTCTTTCCACTTTCGTCATTTCCACTATCTTCTGTCCACTTTAGTCTTTCCACTTTAGTCTTTCCACTTTAGTCTGTCCACTTTAGTCTGTCCACTTTAGTCTTTCCACTTTCGTCATTTCCACTATCTTCTGTCCACTTTAGTCTTTCCACTTTAGTCTTTCCACTTTAGTCTGTCCACTTTAGTCTTTCCACTATAGTCTGTCCACTTTAGTCTTTCCACTTTAGTCTTTCAACTTTAGTCTGTCCACTCTAGTCTTTCCACTATAGTCTGTCCACTTTAGTCTTTCCACTATTCTCTGTCCACTTTAGTCTTTCCACTTTAGTCTTTCCACTATAGTCTCCACTTTATTTTGTCCACTACAGTCTTTCCGCTTTAGTCTTTCCACTTTATTCTGTCCACTTCAGTGTGTACACTTTAGTCTGTCCACTGAGTTTTTCCACTTCAGTCTTTCAACAATAGTCTGTCCACTTTAGTCTTTCTACTTTAGTCTTTCCACTATAGTCTCCACTTTATTCTGTCCACTACAGTCTTTCCACTTTAGTCTTTCCAATACTTTCTGTCCACTTTAGTCTTTCCACTATAGTCTCCACTTTATTCTGTCCACTACAGTCTTTCCACTATAGTCTTTCCACTATAGTCTGTCCACTTTAGTCGTTCCACTATAGTCTCCACTTTATTCTGTCCACTACAGTCTTTCCACTATAGTCTTTCCACTATAGTCTGTCCACTTTAGTCTGTCCACTTTAGTCTTTCCTCTTTAGTCTTTCCACTATAGTCTCCACTTTATTCTGTCCACTACAGTCTTTCCACTATAGTCTTTCCACTATAGTCTGTCCACTTTAGTCTTTCCACTATTCTCTGTACACTTTAGTCTTTCCACTATACTCTCCACTTTATTCTGTCCACTACAGTCTTTCCACTATAGTCTTTCCACTGTAGTTTGTCCACTTTAGTCTTTCCGCTTTAGTCTTTTCACTTTAGTCCGTCCACTTTAGTCTATCCACTATAGTCTGTCCACTTTAGTCTTTTCACTATTCTCTGTCCACTTTAGTCTTTCCACTTTAGTCTTTCCACTATAGTCTCCACTTTATTCTGTCCACTACAGTCTTTCCACTATAGTCTTTCCACTATAGTCTGTCCACTTTAGTCTTTCCACTTTAATCTTTCCACTTTAGTCTGTCCACTTTAGTCTTTCCACTATAGTCTGTCCACTTTAGTATTTCCGCTTTAGTCTTTCCACTTTATTCTGTCCACTTCAGTGTGTACACTTTAGTCTGTCCACTGAGTCTTTCCACTTCAGTCTTTCCACAATAGTCTGTCCACTTTAGTCTTTCCACTTTAGTCTTTCCACTATAATCTCCACTTTATTCTGTCCACTACAGTCTTTCCACTATAGTCTTTCCACTATTCTCTGTCCACTTTAGTCTTTCCACTTTATTCTTTCCACTATAGTCTCCACTTTATTCTGTCCACTACAGTCTTTCCCTTATAGTCTTTCCACTATTGTCTGTCCACTTTAGTCTTTCCACTAATCTCTGTCCACTTTAGTCTTTCCACTACAGTCTCCACTTTATTCTGTCCACTACAGTCTTTCCAGTATAGTCTTTACACTATAGTCTGTCCACTTTGGTCTTTCCACTTTAGTCTTTCCACTATAGTCTCCACTTTATTCTGTCCACTACAGTCTTTCCACTATAGTCTTTCCACTATAGTCTGTCCACTTTAGTCTTTCCACTATTCTCTGTCCACTTTTGTCTTTCCACTATACTCTCCACTTTATTCTGTCCACTACAGTCTTTCCACTATAGTCTTTCCACTATTGTCTGTCCACTTTAGTCTTTCCACTAATCTCTGTCCACTTTAGTCTTTCCACTACAGTCTCCAGTTTATTCTGTCCACTACAGTCTTTCCACTATAGTCTTTCCACTATAGTCTTTCCAATATAGTCTGTCCACTTTAGTCTTTCCACTTTAGTCTTTCCACCTTAGTCTTTCCACTTTATTCTGTCCACTACAGTCTTTCAACCTTAGTCTTTCCAATACTCTCTGTCCACTTTAGTCTTTCCACTATAGTCTCCACTTTATTCTGTTCACTACAGTCTTTCCACTATAGTCTTTCCACTATAGTCTGTCCACTTTAGTCTTTCCACTATAGTCTCCACTTTATTCTGTCCACTACAGTCTTTCCACTATAGTCTTTCCATTATAGTCTGTCCACTTTAGTCTTTCCAATTTTGTTTTTCCACTTTAGTCTTTCCACGATAGTCTGTCCACTTTAGTCTTTCCACTATTCTCTGTCCACTTTAGTGTTTCTACTATAGTCTCCACTTTATTCTGTAAACCTCAGTCTTTCCACTATAGTCTTTCCACTATAGTCTATCCACTTTAGTCTTTCCACTTTAGTCTTTCCACTTTATTCTGTCCACTTCAGTGTGTACACTTTAGTCTGTCCACTGAGTCTTTCAACTTCAATCTTTCCACTATAGTCTGTCCACTTTAGTCTTTCCACTTTAGTCTCCACTTTATTCTGTCCACTATAGTCTTTCCACTATAGTCTTTCCACGGTAGTCTGTCCACTTTAGTCTTTACACTATTCTCTGTCCACTTTAGTCTTTCCACTATAATCTCCACTTTATTCTATCCACTACAGTCTTCCCACTATAGTCTTTCCACTATAGTCTGTCCACTTTAGTCTTTCCACTTTAGTTTTTCCACTTTAGTCTGTCCACTTCAGACTTTCCACTATAGTCTGTCCACTTTAGTCTTTCCTCTTTAGTCTTTCCACTATAGTCTCCACTTTATTCTGTCCACTACAGTCTTTCCACTATAGTCTTTCCACTATAATCTGTCCACTTTAGTCTTTCCACTATTCTCTGTCCACTACAGTCTTTCTACTCTCCACTTTATTCTGTCCACTACAGTCTTTCCACTATAGTCTTTCCACTATAGTTTGTCCACTTTAGTCTTTCCGCTTTAGTCTTTTCAATTTAGTCTGTCCACTTTAGTCTTTCCACTAAAGTCTGTCCACTTTAGTCTTTCTACTTTAATCTTTCAACTTTAGTCTGTCCACTTTCGTCTTTCCACTAT